>VTPC01004094.1:126248-179334 GCA_011009095.1 Ignelater luminosus
CTATATTAATTAAGATGACGTATGTAAATTGCGGTACTAACAGGATGAGTTATTCCCTGTGACAGCCAAAAACAGCGAAATAATGCTGACCGCAGTAATACATATTTCACCGGAAACCCGTTCTAGTAACGATCGAAGTAGAAATATATTTCCTCTAAGTTTCTTTGGTATATATTCAACCTGTAGATTCCACTTCAATGTATAGTATCGAAGATGACCTTCAAAAACTTTATTCTATTTAGATTGATAGTGTTTTGAATGCCATTAGGATTTCCTAAGTTAAAAGACATATTACTTTTTTTTAAATCTGTTTAAATCGTTAACGTTAAATCATTGTTTGGTCTTTAACTGCATCTTACTTGAAACTATTTCTGCACGATAAAACTGATAGTTTTCCGTCTGGCCGTGGTCAACAATAAGCACAATTAACTTTCTACACTTTTTTGGAATACCAACTGATATAGACTTTTCAGAAAAATGGATTACCAATAAAAGAGCAAACTCTCAAAGCCTTTTTGTAAACTTTCCTTTTAAAGCCTTTAAGCAGTATTAAAAGTGTTTGCGTGAATACCTTTAAACAATTCTCCTGTTGCGTCGAACTGTCTATATTGTTGCTTGTGCTTTTCATGTTGTGCGACCGTCTGTTTTATTGTCTCAAGTTCTACGATCTTACAGACCTTTGTTTTCAAGTTATTTGTTTTGAGAAAGCAGGTCCTTTACATACGTTGGTACGAACACACTGGCACATACCTGGTGCATTACTGAGCTTGTGAAGAACTAACGATAGTATCTTTCTTATAATGTGCGTCGAGGAGCTCTCTCAGAAAGAAGAATTAGTTTATGTACTTGGTTAATATCTATGTTACTGCATATCACACTTCACCCCATCTAATTACCAAAACGTAAATCTCGGACTACCACTCGATAAATGTTTACTCTACAGGTACACTGATCAAAATAAAGTCAATTAACGGAGGTTAAGAAACATAATTAAATTCTCCTTCAACTTGAAATATGGAAGCTAGTTACAGCAATTGTTGTCTTTGCATTTTATGTATTGTTCATAACGACCTTTTAAAATACGATAGATAATCGGAAAACGTCAAATAAAGTATTAAATAAAAAATTATAGACAATCAAGACATACACGCAGCCCCGATTTGGTCCACTAACTGGTTTTTAAATACTCTGTAACTACATTGGTATTTTCTTTTTCAGCCTTCCTCTCAGAAGCACGTACAATATTATCCCACTATTTAGAAATACTGCATCTAGAATAGAAAAAGAAGAATATGATTCTATGTTTCCAGGTTTAGTTAAAGACTTAACGGAACCATACAAAAACATTCCTCAAGCTCAAAATCACTACATAAAAGTACTGGAAAGTAATGTACCTAACCACAGACAAGCAACAGGACTTGTTGTTGTGACCGCCTACAAAGCATTCGAAGTAGCCAAAAACCTCACTTCTGAACATATCCATTTGGCCAGTATTCTCGGATGGTGTGTAGATTTGGTTAGAAAAACTTATTGATATATGTGTTCAACCTTTACAACAATAATAATTTGTTCTAGTTGGTCGGCTCTTGGAAAATGAATGATGATACTATGGATGGATCAGACACTCGCTGTGGGAAACCTTGTTGGTACAAAAACGACGATATTGGTCTACGTGCTATCAATGACGCTGTTTATTTACAACATTGTCCCTACCTGCTTTTAAAAAAATACTTTAATGGACACTATTTTTATTCTCCTGCTCTCGATTGGTTTCAGAAAATGACACTGATATTAACATTGGGTCAGTCTATGGATACAGACTGCTTGGAGAACGGAAGGCCACTTTTTGATTCGTTTACCATGGACAGATTTAAAACGATAACCAGATATAAAGGATCCTATGCAACATTGATACTGCCTATAGCGCTAGCCGTGGACTTTGCTAAATTACACGTTGATTTGTACAAACAAATGAAATCCATTTTGTTTGAAATGGGGAATTATTTAGATGCTCAGGTAAGTTATTCTGCGATAGTAGTGGTAGTAATAATATTGATGTTATTTTAGAATGATATCTTAGACTGATACGGAGATCCTTTAATAACGGGAAAAATCGGAAGCGATATCCGTGATGGAAAGTGTAACTGGTTAATAATTAAAGCCTTGGAGAAGGCCACACATAATCAAAAAGAGGTCTTGAAACGTTTTTATGGAAGACCAGACTTACAAAGTGAATTAGAAGTTAAAATGCTATACGAAGACTTGAATATCTTAAAAGATTTCCTAGACTATAAAAAAGAAACTTATAACTTGATAAGGGAGCTTATAAGACAAATGCCTGAAAATTTCCCTCAAGATTTTTTTTTGAAATATTTGAACTCTTTGTACGGTCGTGATGTTTTTACATCTTCACAATAGCGTATTTTAGCCTTTTTTTTTATGTAAAAACTATTCTTAAGTTTCAATTTAGTGCCAATACTTAGTATGTTAAGTTAAGTTAAGTTAAGTGGGAGTTAAAAAATGTGTTTTATGATGTTCAAATTATTAAGGGTAATTCTTATCAAAAATAATAATTTTATAAGTTCTAAATAAAGTAATTTAATTAAAAAAAAATTAATAACGCTGACTAGTCGTAAAATTCATTTTAAAGCATGCAGAGAAAATACCACAACAGAATCCTTATCGCTTTACAAAAACACCAAAGATTCTAATTTTAATTCTCATACTAATTTAATAAAAGGCATAACATGTACGTTTAGCACCGGAATTATGGAGAAGACGAAGATACTAAACGCATTCAATTCATAAAGCCTACTTTTTCTGTTCAATCGTGTATAAAAGAAAATTGGAAATGTTTCACAATAAACTAGGTAACTAATAAAACGCTGAAAAACAGAACATACCTTAGGCCTAAACTTTAATTTGAATTAGATTGGATAAAGGTTTTACTAGATAATTTATTTTTTTTTCTTTTGGTTGTCTATTTAAAAAAACAAGAGGAAAGAAAATCAGTTTCTGTTACTGATTTATGTTTTTATTTTACCCAATCTCTGTCAAATCCAATGTTTCAGAGTATTATTTTAGATTACTTGTTTAATTATTATTTGTTCTGACTATCAACAGTTTTTATTTTGCCTAAATTTCGTTCTCGAAGAATTTTAAATAGTCTTAATAGTTTTGTTAATTAGGATTTTTTTCTATTTTTTGAACTTGTTATTACATTCAGAAATCTAACCTTCGCCAAATCTGCGTGTAATAGAATTTTCTGATTTATTTGAAAAAGCCTGAATGAAGTATTTTACGAACTAATGGAGTTTTCGTCTGATTTCATCGCTGTATACGACGTTTTCTCTCTTCGAATCCTAGTCATCTTTAGATTGATTGCTTGAACAATTGGAGGTCCCAGATTGAATCCCTTTTCAAAATCTTCCTGCAAAGTCACATTTACTCAAAATTTTGTGAAAAACAGAAGGATAGTAGACGCTATTTTGAGGATTATCCTCCCCCCGTCTTCTTGTCGGTCGGTACTCTCTCGTCTTGTGCATGCAATCAAGTGCGTACTCCACATAAAACTGAATAAACCTCAGGGGTAACAAATGCTAATTAGAATATTATTTTGCTCCTCTAGTTTTCTGGGACTACAAAAGATTTTGTCGATGGAAGACATCTCCAGCGGTTTAGGTTTCAAAGTTCTTTCCTTTTGGGGACCATATTTGCGGCAATTTTGAAGAAGCTTCTATAGGAAGGTAAGCTGGAACCTGAGGTCCTTGAACTTTATTTATTTTAATATTTACGACTTAAATTTTGATTATTAGATTTGTTTGATTTATTTTATCATTTTATATGATTCCAATTAATAAAATTTTCCTAAATAAGTATATATTAAGATACGTCTAAAATATGAGCAAATGAAATAATGAAATAATCTTTTTCATGGTTGTAACAATACCTTATTGTTTTGTATAAGCCTTAATTATCTATACATTCGTGGGTTTATTCAATCGTATGGTTCCGATTTTGAAGTACCGCTTTTGCATATTTTTTCTTCATCCTAACTGTATATTAGGACTTGTTTACAATAAATCAAGTTTTAGTAAAAACTTGTTGTCTATGCGTTTTTTTATTGCACCCCCCCTTACTCATACCCAAAGTTTCCACCTAGGGCTTAGTCTGGAGAGCAACTACAGATATTATCCTAACCTACTTATTACTACTACTCTTGGGTAACTTTGCTATGCAAAATCTTAGAATTGCTAGTTTCGCTGAAAAGTTTATAATTAATCGAAAACAATGTAGCATGTGGCAAAAAATATCATATTTATTGCTAGAGTTGTCTATCAGTCTGGACAATTTACGCTATGTAAGAAAGTGAATTTTTACTATGCAGGGTTGCAATTTTATACTTATGCGGCGACAATTGTTTTATAATCATAAGCTAACACGCACTGCCACAGAAGAGCTTATTTAAAGCAAAGAAAATATTTTTTCTGACATTATTATTATAGGTATATTACCTTATCTCTTGTGCTATTTAACAGTGTTGGGTATTACATCTAAATTTGACAAATTATAATTATTTTTTCAATTTAATTGTGAACAAATTTGGCTCATTTCTTCTTATTTCACGAGGTCCTTCTCGCTTCCACGCATGTAGTTCCTTTCTTCTTCAGTAATTCACCTAGTGTTTTGTCCCACGGTCTTCCCCTTACTTCCATTTTCTCGATTTTAGCTTTCCAGATTTGTTTTACTGGTCTTTTGCTGTTCATCCGTTGTAGGTGTCCCCACCAGCTTAGTTGTCTCTTCTCGATGAATCTCAATATTGGGTTGATTTTCTTATTTCTGTATTTCTTACTCTATCGATAATTGTCACTATTTTAACTCTTCCGAGGTATCTCATTTCTATCGACTGTATTCTGCTTTTTTAGTCTTTGATTCAAGGTCCACGTTTCGCATCCGAACATTAAAATTCGTCTAAAAATCGTTTTGAATACCTTTATTTTTGTTTTCCTCGATATTTCTCTTTTATTTATAAAAATTTGACCCATTGTGTAAAACATCTTCATTGCCTTTTCTATTCTGTTGTTTTTTTCTAATTCTACTTTTGTAAGTATTTTTTTTATGATTTTGTCAATATGCTAGATTATAAATAGTAGATGTTTTTGATTGTTCTTATTATCTTTCTAGTGATTCCTCCTTTTAAGTACGTTTCAAAGTTTCCTTCTGTGGCTTTTATCGAGGGCTTTTTCCAAGTCAATAAATCCTACCAATACTTTTTCTCAATAATCTCCTTCACTGTAAAATATGGTCTTGAATACTTTTTCCTTTTATGAATGCGCTCGGTGACTGCGAATAAGTTTTCTACTGGAGTTATAATCTTCTTTTCTATAATTTGTTCATATATTTTCATTGATACGTTGGTTAGTTTTATCCCTCTATAGTTTTTACATTTGTATTTATGTCCTTTTTTAAAAAAAAAACGGTACTGTTAGTGATGTTTTCCAATCTTTCGGGATTTGTTCTTCTATCCACATTTTGTTCAGTATTTCCAGTAGTTTCTATGTAGTTTTTTGGCCCATATAATTTAGCATTTCTGTTATAATCTTGTCGTAACCTGGGCTTTTATTATATTATATTTATTGCAAGATATGTCTATCAGTCTGGACAACTTTGCTATGTAAGAAAATAAATTTTTACTGTTCAGGGTTTCAATACTTACAGATGTTTTATAATCATAAGCTAACACTCACTGCCAGAGAAGGACTTATTTAAAACAAAGAAAAAATTTTTCTGACAATATTATTAAAGAAAGATAAATTGTTTGTTTTATACGTTAGAATTATAGATGTCGGGAGAATCGGTTCATACTGTAGTTGTTCCAGTTTTCTACATAATATAATGAGTAAATATCCTCTGAAATTGCAGTTTTTGAATTTATTTCTATGTTGTTCACGGTAAGAAAAATAAATTTAGAATAAACCTGATTAAGTTAGACAGAAACATAGCTTGAATCAAAAGAAATCTTTGTCTGACTGTAAGTGCAGTAACAAACAATAAAGGCTATGGTAATTTTACCGTGTACATTGTAAACTCTAATAATTTCAATTGTTACAGTACAAACCATAAAGTTTGTATATCATAGGTATTGTATTTTTTACTTGTAGTAAATGGAAAATTGCTTTCCAATTTATAATAAGTATAATAAATTATACCAACTTGTCCCGTCGTTATAAATTGTAATGCTTTACAGTATCTTTTACCGTGAATTTTACCTTAAAATCTAATTAAATAAATTTCTCCGTGTAGTCACACAGGTAATACAGAATAACTTAAATCCTATGGAATAAACTACTACAGGTAAAAAAGTAATAAACAAATATGTACTGTAAAATATTTTATTTTCTCTAGGTAACAATTTTTAGTTAAAAGTTGTTTCATTAAATGGACGGAAAACAGTTCAAAAACACTGCAGTAACATTGTAGCTAAGGCCTTAACAGTACATTATTTAAACTCTTAATAAGATTATTAAACATTGAAAGTAAAATTTGATTCTGTTATCTTTATGAAACTACAAGAAAAATTCATCAACAGGTCAATAAATTTTAAACGATTAAAAAAACAATAAACTGAGATTAGATTGAACATCACCTACTCAAAGAATTAAATATAGATGATAACAATAAATTGTCATTGGTTTCATTGTCACTTTACTCTTGTACATAAATCTGAAAAATTTTATGATTATTCCAATTGATAATAATTTTATTGCTCATTCTAGAAATTACTATTTATCATATTACACTATTTTTATATACAAAGCATCCCTGATTTAACTCTGTTTTAAATTTTACACTTTCAGAAAGTTTTATGAGAAAACAGGCAATATTTAAAACTTATTTAATAAGTTACACAACCGTTAATCTTAAATTACTTTGATCACAGATTTATTTACCTTGAATTCTTTTTTTATAAGTATTTTTGTTGCAAAGATTTATTTAAAAAGAGATCGTATTTTAAAATATGAATTAGAGATGAAGGCAAGTTATTTGAAAAAAGCAACAAAATAAAAATGATTAAAAATACTGTAGAAAAATCAGATTGTACAATGAAAATTACAAATAAGAAGATTTTAAAGAAAACAAGACAAAAGTATGTAATTATAAGAATATTCGACATTACATACACAAACGAGAAAAATATACTAATAAAACTAGAAAAATTAAATAATTCACGAATTCTAAAATTATTAAATATTAGTTGACTGTAAAGTTTAAAATAATTAAAAATTAGCTATCGTTGAAAAAACCTAAGCAATCTTCGACGAGGTGGCACTACAGGTGGTGACATTTGAGCAGTGCTGCGCATTTTTATTTCTTGATTTGTAAGTTTACTCTTTAGTTGCTCATCTAGAAGTTCTTGCATGTCCATCTAAAAACAGAGAAAATGGAACTTTAGTATGTATTCAATACTGATAAATTAGAAATAAAAATATTTAGGCAGAAAATGAAGTGAAAATAAGGAAATAAATCAATTCTTCAGACGTGGGTATTTTAAAAAATTTAGAATCACTAAAAATTGCTCTTGCTAAAAATATAAGATGATATAATCAGAGGAAAAGTTTTTTTCAAATGTCATGTTAATTAATATGTCAAAGTTACAGTAGATCCAAATTTTGAAAGACTGAAATCTTTTCAAAAATCCAAAATTTGAATTGAATTTGAAAAGGTTAAACTAGGATTTAAAACAATGTTAAAGATTAGTCAATTTAAATAGCAGATATTTGGCTGCTCAAACTTCTGTAAATTTAAAGATTCCACATTTCGAGTTTAAACGTCTCCTCTAAAGAATTTACAATTTTCCAAAATCTCTAGTAGCCATAATTCCACCATTTTGACGATTAAAATGAGTTGATTTCTAAGAATGATTTATCACATTAGAGTTAAATAAGATCAAAGAGTTACTGATAAAGTGGTGGTGCGTGATTTATGTTGTTGCTCAGGTTGTCTTTGAAAATCACGAAGTGGTACAATAAAGACTGTCTAGAGCTAATTAAAAATGCCTCTCTTAACATCCATGTAAAATTTATAAAGCATCCATTGTTTATTCGTACAATTCATAAGCAGAGGCGTACTCTAACGTCCATGAAACAGTTTGTTTGTTCATCTTCTTTTTAAACTGGCTCATTTCCCTTCTTTTGTATTATAAAATAACAATGTGTCAATGCTCATTCAGTATCTAATACCCGCTAATATTTGAAAATTCAACATACTCTATGATACTCAAAAAATTCAGATACAACTATTTAAAAGTAATTTTATACAAACAACTCAGACTTTGGATGTCGCCTACAGGCATTCAGATATACAGTACATTAACTAAGGTATCTTACTAATATAAGGGTTTTAGCTATATGATTGACATAATAGCATAAACGTTATCTTTTATCATTTAAGACTCTTTTTACTAGAGAAATTCATAAATCGTGGAAAAAGAATTTTTCTTTATTGGTGATCGGTATTCATACGTCGACAATATGGAAGTAATTTACAGCAATTACCAACTACGTCTTTATTCTTTAGTAGCCTTTACCACCTCTCTGAAAGGTTTTATAAAAATATTCATTCTGATAGATGACTTAAAGTACTACAAAGCCCACCAAGAGAAATATTTGGATAACTCGCAAAAATTGGCCTCTAGCCGGCAGTGTTACGTAAAAAGGTCTGCAATGCATTACTGAAACAACTGAAGAGTTTACCTTAAATAGCACCTTTTGAATTCATTCGCATGGTAAGCGTACCGAAATTCAAGTTGGGTATTTCAAGAAAAAAGAGGAACCGAAGCATTTTCAGTTCAAAGTGCCACGCTGAAAAGAGAATTAAAAAGAGCGCAGTTCCATTGGTCGCAATCTTACATTTGTTCTAGAGCTGAAGATGTATATCCATCAATGAAGATCCATCCATCACGCCGAGTAAATAAATCTTCTTGCATTATGATCATAATTATTGACTTTTTCAGTCTGTATCGCAATTTTTTCGTTAAAATTTTCTTTTAATCTAGAAATTGTTTTCTAAAAGCGTTCAATTGCTAACTATATCTGACGTTTGTGTAAGCCTGAAAAATCAACCAAACAAATGATATGAAAATTCAGCATCGGAATCTGAAACTTTGGTATCGGATCAATTTTGAATGAATGAAATGAAAAAGCGAAAAAGAGCTGTACTCGCCAGGAATTCTAAGCATTCGTTAGTACTGTTTTAGACAAAAGAATTTTTACCGCACGATATTGTTTCCGCAAGTACCTGTTTTCACACGAACGAAATTATTGCGAGGCTAGAACAACAAAACACAATCCGTTCTTGTAAACGCGTCTGAAATATGTCACTTTATAAAATATTAAAGTAGAACTTATAGAAGCAAACTGGACAAAATGACATTTCAAAGATGGATAGACCACATATTAAGGAAACCGAGATCAGCTATAAGATACAGATCATTAAATCACCAAAGAATCACTAAATGATGTTTTAAAAGATCTTGAGTTTAGTCTCCCTAGGAATGCCGTTGGTTCCCTAAGAATTTTGAAATCTACATTTCCATGTATAACCACTAACGGACAAATTAAAAATGTTTCCATTTTCTCTCAGAAATGAAATTATACTAACAGTCCTATTTCTAAGACATTTGGAAGTGTATAAGCATAAAGACAGATTTGATTAACTCACAAAATAGAAGCTATGAAAACTGAACAAAACACAATATACCTGGTACTTCACCGAGTATCTATCTCGGCTTCCATAGTTCGTAAACTTCCATCCAGCACAATACTGTAATCGAAACAGCTAACAAAATCAAAACTATGACTATGACTGTGGCTGAAGGTCCTGCAAGGTCGGTAAAAACAGATAGAAGAAAGCCTCAAACGAATCGGAAAAGAAAGAGAAGGAAGAAAGAATCTGAATGGAATTTCTCT
The DNA here is from genome assembly GCA_011009095.1 of Ignelater luminosus. NCBI lineage: Eukaryota > Metazoa > Arthropoda > Insecta > Coleoptera > Elateridae > Ignelater > Ignelater luminosus. The sequence goes on from VTPC01004094.1 coordinate 136,217, forward strand.
ATGCAACAAAGAAGAATGAATCCAAGAGGAAACAATTTAAGTAAGAGAAGTAAATTCCAAAGAAAATTTATACAATCCGTGAGCAAAAGAAGAAAAGCATAATTCTATTGTTGTAACATCATAAAAAAAAGTAATGTCAATTGAGTTGTTCTAAAATTCTCTTTTTCTAAATGTTCGGTCCCTTTAAATTTCAAATTAAAAAAGTTTTAAATACTTTTGTAAATATACCAATCTATAACTAATTGCTGTGACGGTCATTAAATTCTATTATCAGAATAATAGGTTTTATTGGTATATGTAGGGGCACATTTTATAGCTCGTATGATTTAATTAATACTGTGATAAGATTTCATGGTTATTGTTAATTTGTAGTAAGAGTTGAAAAACCTATTGGCAAGAAAAAAGTTAAGTCATTGTATTTGTACTTTCCATAACAAATTATAAGGACGAAGCAATTTTAGAAAATAACGAATCTTCGGGTTTTTATGTGATTGAGAAAAGTTTGTTAATGCGTTGCTAGGTAAGAATTTAGTGTTTTATAAATATGCATCCCTTCTATATTAATTTTTATCTCGTTTCCAAAAAATCAAAGTCTTCAAATGGAATCAATATGAATGGTAGACTTTCGATGGAAAATGATAAAAACCTCCGTTCAATCAATATCAAAAACAATAAAACTTTATCTACTCAATAAAATAGATTATAATGTACATACCTGCCACTGTTCTAACTGCTGACTAAGTTCAACTTTCTGTTGAATTGCTTCTAATAATTGACTATTGGCCTGCATTAAATCAACTCTAGTTTTTGCTAATTCAACCTCAGCTTTGTTTCTTCGACTCACGGCCTGGTCCCGTACCTCTCGTGCTTTGACAACGGCATCATCTTGTGCTAATGATGAATTCGAAGCATCCTGTCTTGCTCTGTCCCTTTCTTCTAAAGCAGCTCCTAATTCTACTTCGCATACCGATACCTACAAAATTCTAACATTTAATAAAATATGCAATTAGAAAATTAAAAAGACAAACCTTGCTTGTTAGCTCTCGAACGGTTTCTCCTCTTCTCGATAATTCTAGATCTCTTTCTTGTATATCTCTCCTAGCTTGCTCTAATCTTTCAAGTAATCTAACAACATCCGTATCTAGTACTAAACTAACTAATTCTTGTGCGACTTCGTGTAATAACCCAGCAGAAAACTGTTGATTGTCATCTAATGAACTAGTTGAACAGTCAGAATGTAATCCCGAATCGTCGTCGTTGTGAGATTTAAGTTGTTGACATAACGATCTAAGTTGTCTATATACAGACATACATTCTTGAGAGAGGGTCGGCTCAGATACATCCATTTCTGCCAATAAAGATCGATGTTCACCTATTGTTATTGATAAATTAATATGTTTGTTAATTGTTAGTAACATATGATTTGTTCATTGTGACATTCAGGTTTAGAATAATTAGCTTTATGCATACTACAAGAATCATGCATTATCATGCCTACGTACAAGTAGAGAACAGGTAAGGAAAAAAGAAATAATCAAGTAATAAGAAAAATTCCTTTAAGGGCGTTTATGGAAAGAAGAATAAAAAGAATAAACATGGTCATATTTCTACCAACTGTGCTAATTGTTCACGCTATACCTACTGTTCGAGTCAGTGCGTCCAAAAGCCAAAGAGATACTAACCTTGTGCTTGTCGGTCTTTCGATTTGTTTAAACACTGCATTTTTAAGTGGAAGCTAGTCGATAAGGTAAAATTGAACTTTGGCAAATTTCTACACTAAATCAGGATTGGGGAAACGGAAAAATATATTTTTGGACATGGCTGTGAGAACAACTGTAAAACTCTGAGGTACAAGCAGTGATGAATGTGGTATTGTAATTGTTAAACCAAATCAAGAACAGCAAGGATGCAAACCCCATAGAAACTCTGAAAAAGGAAAATGAACTCGACTCGGTGATTTCTTTCCTTTGCATCCTCTTTAAGTTTTGTCATTGATATGCCACTAATTGTAAGTGATATGAAGTGTATTTTTTGATTTCATAGAAGATTCTATTTCCATAGCAACGGAGACCAAAGCGTTTAAAGTTGGTGAAACACAGAATTTAAGTCACAATATCTTGAGAACCAGCGGATGTTAGCCAAAAATCTTTATAACCACCACGAGCCACGAAAGGTAGAAAACCACAAACGTCGATTGTATCTATGACGACGCTTTAAGAGGCCGGAAGAAAAGACCAAAGAATGTACCTATCCAAATTTGCTAGAACTAAATGTTGAAATGTGACCAAAGAGTATTGTTTTATTTGGGTATCTGTTGGAACCGTTGGAATCGATTTTTTTTAAATTTTAAGGTTTTGCCTCTAGAGAATATTAGCTGATATTGCAGTTTTACCAATCGAGCCAAATGAAAACTTTATAGATTTTTTGCTAAACAGAGGAAAAAAAATAATTCTTAGAGTCGCGTTTGCGTATGCGTCAACAGCAGACCTGTAACCAAATCTAAAGTGGGGATCAAGCCTCACATCTCGTGGAAGACTCTGTTGTAGGTTTAGAGGATTCTAAGAACTTAATGAAAAATGAGAAGGCCAAAATCGATGCCTAGAAGAATCAGAGATTGCTAAACATCAAAGAATCAACAACAAAATTCGAAACAAACACGTTTAAAGATCTACATATATATCTAACAGTATTGTTCAAACCGGGACCACACGACATAAAATCTAAAACGTCATTGTTTACTTAAAACCACAAAGACTGTTGGCGATCATTGATGTAACGTCATCTTCAGCTTTGAGAAGATGTGTCTGGTAAAACTTGCTGTTTCCTACAAGTTTTGTAACTTTCTCGAAGTGTTGATTTAAATCTCGTATGAAACATATGGAAGGTTTCATTAATAGTTACATACATACAGCAGAAGAAGTGATCTTACTTGGATGGATGTTTTTCAAGATACCTAGGTGTGACTATAGTAATTATTCATGATAGCCAAATTCAGGAGGACCTCCAAAGTTTGGTCTGACTTTTCTGAATGGCAGGAACTCGAATCAGTATAGAAATTACTGCTAGAATTCGATCATGTAAAAACCATAAGCACTAGTGCAAAAAGTCTTTAAAACTAAAAATACACGTAGGGATCCTTTAGCTTCAGCACTCTGCATATTAGTCGAGCAAGATAACTAATTTTAGATTTTTTTGTCAGTCAGTTAAAATAAGGCTTACATAAGACGACTCTAAATCTGAAAATGTAACATAGTCCAAATATCTTTGAAGAAACACTTACTAAATATATTTTGCATGATAATATCTTCCATTCAAGTCAAGAGATTTTTTGACAGAAATTTGATACTAAAGTATTAAAAATGAAAAAAATCTATCCCTAACATGTAATAAGACGAAAAGTACAATAACTCACTGCAGGTCAAGAAATAGAAAACAAAGAGCAAGAAAGAAAAGAAAAGCAAGAAAGTAAAAATCAGAAGAATAAAAGAAAAGTAAAAAACCGTTAGCTACTAAAACATCTCACTCTAAGCGTTAAAATAGTCATACACAAACTGCTTACCACTTAATCTATCTTCTATACTCAGCCTCTCTTGTGGTAAAGAATATTCTTTCAACGATTGCTGGTACCGAATATCCTGCTCTCTAGCATGCCTTTCCAGAAGTAAAATTCTATCCGATGCTTCTTCCAGCGCTGTAGCAAGATTATCTCTTTCCGAAGCAGCCAAAAGTAATCGCCTTTCTAATTCGCTTTTCTTTTCAGATACTAAATCGAGCTCGTCTCTTAAACTATCAACACTGCTCATGTGTTCATGTAGATTTGATTTTCCAACGGCGCATTGTTCTCTAAGATTATGAATTTCTAATTGTAATTGAGACTCTAAGGCGGCTGCTTCTTTCAGTTGCGTCGTTAATCGCGTATTTTGAGCGTTCAGCTCTGAGACTAGATTTCCTTTTTCTCGTTCCCATTGTTTTAGGGTGGCATCTTTGGCAGCTAGTTTCGTTGTTAATTCAGCTATATCGTTTTGTAATTCTAAAATTCGAGCATCGTATTCAGATTCTGCGGATGCTAACTTTCGTTTAAGGAGGTGTCGATCCTGTTCTAAGGCCTGAAAAATAAAAACCAAACATTTACATATTCACACGGCATAATTAGTAATAATTTGTTATGACAAAACAATAACAAAAAGCGGACTTGTTTTCTCCAAAATATGTAATTCAAATATTATGAACTTATGAAGGCAAACAACTTTTTTCTTTTATGGCTGTACAGTGTATATCCTGTTCAACAATTACTTTTACCTTTAAAATTAAAATTTATTGTTCTTCTTTGGTGAATCAACATTACATTAATGAAAATTGCCATTTCATTTATGGAAAAGCAGCTGCTATTAATATTCTACTCACATCTAATTCTAGGATAACAATTGAAAATCAATATACAGTAGTGGTTTAAGGTCACCTTTTTATGTTGACCATGTTGACCACTCCTAAAGAGGACTTATTTATGGTATCTAACTAAATATATTATTTAATTACGTGTTTGTGTGGGACTCTTGTCTGAAACCTTGTGCGTCACACACATAAATCTTCTTACACTATATTACAGTTTATGCATTAGGTTACATTTTCTTTATTGTTTAATTAAAAGTAAAAAAATTAGTTTGTGTCAAGGTTAATCATCATGTTATCCGGTGGAAGTCGAAAAAAGCTAACAATGTACACTCTTATTTAAATATAAGTCTGTAGAAGCAAAACTGTTTGGGTTAATTTCTATTTCTTTTGATAACTTTGACCTAAAATTTTTTATTGATTTATTAATCAGTCGTTGTGAGGTAAATAGGAACTACAATTAGTAGTGCAGTTAGCTATAACAGATTGTGTCTGAAAAATGCAGCAGTTCATTTACATTAATTTAGTAGGTAAGCATTAACCTGAAAATTGATTTCGTAATTATTTCTAAAAAATTCTGTATTTTATAAAGTACTATGTAATGTGTGTCACACAAGCGGCGAGAAAATTATAATTATATGCATGGTGATTTCTTTATCACCATGATTAACATTTTTTGTTGTCTTATGAATACGTAATATATGGAGATGGACAAAGTACCTATATAAAAAAACTTTCATCTATTTCAGTAATAGAAGTTATGAGAAATTATTGTTTTGTATTGATATTGCGATTGCTGTGTTATGAAACCTTCGCTGTTGTAACAACTGTTGTTAACGTACAGAACTTATGACTCAGTAATTTCTTTTTATTTAATAAGTGACAGAAAAAAATATCTGTAAGGGTAAAATAAAGTCTTTGGTTTGCTATTTTTTTGTTTCTGTAATATTTTCAATAATTCTCTCATCACTATCACTGTCATATATCTATTGTGAATTTTAATACCGTGGTTTCAAATAATTTATAAGGTACCAAATGATGAAAAGTAGATCTACAGAATTTTATCTTTCAACCCACAAAACTCAATGAGCAATATCAAAGTACAAACACACAGTTCTATAACTTAATTGCCTAATTCTCAAAGACACAAATTCTTAAACTTCAGTAGTCGCAATAACTTTTGCTCTATCCTGTATAAACAGTGTTCCATATTGATTACGCTTCAGATATTATCTGCGATCTTTCTTCAAAATTTGATTGGTGGTAGCAAACACACGACGAATCTTATTGATAGTTTATTATCCCTAACAAAGACAAATTATTTTATTGATCTCAGCTTTGGTTCAGGTTCTAAAGTATTGAAATCTAGCTCTGTTCTTAGTGTAATTAAAATCTAGTCTTACACTGTCCAAGTATCATCATAGGTTTAAACCGCCTTTCGATTTTTTATTTGCCTTTTTCTTTATATCCATTACTGGACATTGACAGTTTTCTCGTATACTCTTTTTGGCAAGCATCTACGGGATATTCTCCAAAGGACCTCAAATTATCAGAAGTGCTTAAACCCATATCTATAGAAATCTCTTGAAAGAAATACTAAACACTTAAAAATATACATTTAAACTGTAGGAAAATAAACCTATACGAAGCACGTCATTTGAAGTTACAAAAGCATTTCTGAAGGTAAAAGGTACCACTGACCGAATTCAACTCAAAATGAAGATATCGTGAATGTTTCCAAATGAGAATTTATGTGAATGTAAGTGCTGTCTTGGTAGCTATGCTCAAATGCAAGCAATTATGTTTGAATCGATATTTAAGACAGTTCTCGATTTTCTAAGTGTCGGATAGCTAGCATTTCTGTTGTAACCACTCACATCAAGATCGAACTGATTTTTTTGGAAGGTCTTCGGCGCTTAGTAAAACCACGCCAACGATATTGTTCTTACTATCAAGACCACCCAAAATTCGTTCTTCTTTTTATTTCTCTCATTGCTGTTATGATAATGATATTTAAAGATCTTATAGTCCTTCCAGTTTTAATTTATTAAGATCTAGATTCAATGATTCTTAAATATGAGGCGGAAGTGATTTGGGAAATTCTGTGTCCAAATTTAGTCATCGTCAGAAACAATGGAAAAGGTTTTAGTTTTCGATGAGTTATGACCTTTCCAAGACAAAATTAATGTGGAGAGCTAAAAAGTCGATTTGAAATGGTAGAATTAGCCTCCTCAGTGTATTTTGCATTGTAAATCTATTGTTGATGTTTAAATTCCCAGACACGTAAATTTTATTTAGAAGAGGATTTGTGTGCTGCATTTGTTTTATAAATCTGTTTTCCTTCGAATTTGTTAAAGCTTAAAAGTGAGTAAGTAATAGTTTCGTTTTTAATCAGAGCCAGTCCTGCATATGATCTTCGAAACTCGATGCTATGAAAGATATAAAATTAAGAAAAGTACAAGATTATGTTCCTAATGGGAGCGCTTATAAAAATGACTCGTATCAGCTATTCATAACTCCAAATAGTCTGGATCGGGATGTACCGAAGATTACTACGTACCTTCAGGTCACAGTAAATAATCCAATGGATATAAAGAATTCCAGGAAATCTAGAGAACTAGAAACAATACGTATGCACATGCCAAAGCAGCAACATCAATATTTTAACATACAAACTCCGAAGATAACCATGGTAGTAAAGTGACTACAGGATTGAAAGTATTAAACAATTCAGGTACTTAAAAAGTTGTTTTAATGACGATAATAGGTGTACCAGAGATAATGAAGAAACATGAATACAATAATACCAGAAGCATTGTGTTATAACGAGGCAAAATCAGAAAAAGCCACTAACTTCAAGAGATTTTTGGGATCACATGAAGAAGCATTGTACAACCTACAACAATATTGTTGTTCAATATCCCTTATTAGAAGAAAATATTTGAAAAATTGTATGGTATCGATTAATAATAATTAGCTGGACGGTATGAAGTATGAGAAATATGCTACTTATGCAAACAGACAAAACGATAGATTTAACTAGATTTTCTGAGATGAATAGGGACATCCAAAGAAGGTGGATGTAACAAGTAAATAAAGTTAACATAAAACAGACTGAAAACCAGAAATATTTAGAAAGTTATTGAACGGAAGTACAAAATAACTCAAGACTCATGAGAGTTAAAACAATTGAAAAAGAGACCTTATCATAGAGAAACATGCAGAAACAACAAACATAAAAAAATGTTTAAGTAAATTGAACTATAAAATGCGGAAGAGAAGGATAAGGAAGTCTATACGTATTACATTATTTAAAACATACCTATCTAATGATAAGTAAATGTATTGATACAAAATTGCTCTTAAAAACCATGTCTTGCCAATTTCCGTTTACTTAAGTCCTTGAAGGGAATGCACTTTTCAATTTTCACAGCTTGTTTTGCACAAGTACACGTAATATGAAAATGACCCAGATTTCTAACTATTGTAAATTGCTACAGACATCAAAAAACTAAAATTCTATTCAGTAAAAAGTTTACAGTTAAATTGAACCTTTCATTAATTGATTGATCATTTCTAAGGCAGAACATACAATCTATCGACATTTCCTTTTAAATGCAACACTTGAAAGCAACTGGACAGTGCATTTTATAACGAATAATCTAATTCACTTTTAATACATAAAAATAGAAAACTAAATCATAAGAGAGGAAAAAACCATTACAATCAAATGTTACAAAGAAAATATAATAATAAAAAAAGTGCCTAAAAAAGTTGACTGTACTAAATACCTAATAAAAAATTATGTAAAAAAAGAAGTTAAGGAAGTACAGTCCTTGAGCCTTGACGAACAAAGACTTCAAGAAGCGAAATCAAAAAGGAACAGGATGCACGGTCAATGGATAGATATGTTTTGCAAAACTATTTTTTTCACAACATAGTACTTGAATTTACTACTGTGTTTTGTTGTTAATTTCTATTTGCTAATTTGTTAATTTTTCAATTGTTTGTTTCAATTGTTATTCTTCATGTTGGTGTCGAATATTAATTGTAAAATGATTGTAATTAGCATTTTAGAAAAACGTAGTTTTCACGGTATTTTGCATAACGAAAGAGAATTCTAACACTGTAGCTATTAATGTGATTGTGAGCAACATTTTGTTTCCGCAATTTTGGTTGTCAGTTGTTACGATTCATTATTATGAATGCGGTAATACAATTTACTTTCAAAATTTAATCTCTACAATGAGTATGTGGCATGTTAAGATAAAAATACTATTGATAGTAATCGAGTTAAATAACAATCATCGGCAGCGCAGGTGTTCAAAGAGCGTTTTATACTATGGGTGAGAGTTGTATAGTAGGTATATGTGCGTGTACTCTCTTTTGCATTCTTTTGTTTAATATGTAATATTATAGGCCATTCACGTACCTATTGTAACAAAGTATAACTCTAGCAAGCGTGTTGGTTTTATTCATATTGGTTTGCGGGTGACAGTTTGCCATTGTGAAAAGAATTAAATCAGTGTAGTAAAAATTTCTTTTTTTAAGTACTAGTTTTCACATTAAGATCTTTAAACTGGGGCTTTTATAGTGATTACGTACCCAGGAAAGGTAACTTTAGTCATTTTTCTGAAATGAATACGCCCACTCGGAAATATATTGAAAGTGCAAGGCGTTTATATAACATTGCAGAAAATTATCTATGAAACTGGAGCAAAGTTTATTAGAAAAAGTTAGTAATACATGCGAGAATTGTTGGATGAATAATAATCTATTACACATTTGAACAAAAAAAAATAATAACATCTAACCTTCTGAAACTGTTTCTCGATTCTAAGAAGTTACGTATAATTCGTGATTTAGAATTTCAAACTTCGTTAATCATTTTTTAATAGAATAAAGTATCTCCACATGCGGTATAATTTCAAAAACGCTCGCTCATATTTATCAATGCAGTATTTTGACCTGATTTTAAACGAATCTTACTGTCACGCAACTCTTACTGTCTGTTTCTCTGAGTTTCTCGTATTGATTAATAAAGAAGATAACAGTTAACTTTATTCTATTGTAGCAATAAGTGGCAGGAATGGCAAGAACATGAATACTGGTTTTTTAACACAAAAAACTTTTTTCTCTTTATTTCGATTTGTTGTTTATCTATTTTGTTGTATGATGTTCTTTGAAACATGTTTTCGCTTTTTTATCTCCTGTTGGATGTGAATAAATAAATAGATTGTTGAGAACACTTTAAATTACTTATTGCATATATTCTAGGTACTGTACTTCTGCCTATTTTATTTTGATTTTTAATTTTTTGTTATATTTTCCAAATTTGCTAATTCTGGTGGTTAAAATTTGTGGTTTAGTTAAATTAGCTGAATTAATTAATTGTATATTAAGTAAACTCGATAGTGAAGAATTCACATTGCAAGATTCTGTATTAATTTAATGATCTTAGTCGATACAATCTGACAGTGTTATCGCTTTGTAAGCAAAGTATCAATGTAACTACGGCAGATGTATTGTAATTGATTTTCAAACCATTCTGATACATCGTGAAAGCTCAATGAAGGCAGATGTAGCTGACAAAACGACAAAGATACCCCTTTTAAAAAAGAAAATTAGTTAAGATTGGGATTAACTTATCTCTAATGTCTCAGGGCATGGCACACAGATGATCCATAAGTGCTTCTTTTAACAGTTTAATTTACAATAGCAAGCTTTTGTGGCTTAGCATTACTGTCGACAAAACAATCTTGGCGCTACTGGCACAATTACTCAGAAAGTTAAAATAACATGTCTAGAGCTATCAATGATACTAGAGGGGTACCACAAGGTTCTTTAGCAAATCTACAAACAATCAACTATTACCGCCAATAAAAGTTAACGAAACTGAATATATACCTGTTCTCGAAAAAGCAAAGAATTTAGGACTAATTGTAAGGCGATACCCTTAGATTTAAAAAACAAGTATTTAACTATATACGGAAAGCCTATTGTAGCTTAAAGCTACTGTATCTACATATTGAATATCTTAGTAAAGAATGAGAAATATTGCTACATTTGAGCTTTTGGGCACCGGTGTACAGACCTTGTCTTGTTCAAAACGGGTGTTTACGATTTATCTACAGATTTCGCAAATTTGAACATATTTCTCATATGCTAAAAGAAACGGGTTGGCCTGCTATGTGTGACCGTAGATACTTACAAACAGTTCCATTGTACCGTAAGATAGTTAATGATAGACACCCATCTTATTTATAAAACAAGATCCGATTCAGAATGGACGTACATAACATAAACTTAGGGGACTTGTTGTTGATATTCAAGCATAACTCAAGCATAAAAAGTTTTAACTGTCAAAAAGCTGACATGACATACCAGTCATATTGTTTTATTTTCTTTTTTTTTTTGTTAATATTATTAGTGTATTAATTTACAAATTGCATTATCCAATTTATTTTTTTTTTTTCTTAAATATTCTGCTTATTGACGCTGACCTCAGTTCAAACAAGGGGAGAGTGGAAGACCAGCATTGCTGAACTCCCTCCTTGAGGTTTTTGATGCACTGTATTTCAGAACAAATAAACTATTATTATTATTATTATTACTATCCTGGCTGCAACATTCTTTTCGAGATATTCAGAATAATATAATCATATTTGCTGTAGAGTATAATAAGCTTTTTCTGGCTATGCAAAGCAAGTAAACCTCCTCATACCATAATTAATTTTTTCGGAAAAGTTTCTCGTACCTATTCGTGTTCATTAATGTAGGACACATTCTGAATAAAAAGGCATTTGGCGCAATTTTTATCGCTAATCTATCTGCACCTCTTTTTGGCATTACACCCAACTCAATTAATGGCTCGTCGGCTCGACTCTTTTTCTATCATGTGTGATCGCTACATCTTTGGTTATTCTACTAAGATAATTGCTATCCTATGGAAGGTAAGAGTTATTTGTCTGTAATGAATTTTATTAGGGTATATTACTGTCTTGATCATTTTAGTAACTTATTTAGTTAATTTATAATAATTCAACACATACTTTTCTAAACAATTAAAGATTATTACTGTTGTATAGAAGGACAGACATAAATTAATCTTAGAGCTCGTGTGATCCTGTTTGAAACAAAATTTGATTCTAGTAAAATAAATAACTGCACAATGGCGTAACTATAATTTCTCCTGTTCCTTCTATTTTTAATCAAATTCAAGTTAGTTGTTAAACTACTTGATCCTAATTAATCTAGGGTATATTTTATTTAAAAAGTTAAAAGTTAAAAAGTGATTCAGTTAGATATAACTTAATTCACTTATTTATGATCATTGAAAATTGATAAGACTAAATTCAATTTAATTCGAGTTGCACCATTGATCCTTATGTTACGGATTCACCTATTCATTTAGTTATTCTGATTACAACTTCAAATGCAGTATAGTGAAATGTTGTGCCTACGCTATGTTATGGTGATGAAAGTAATGAATAAGACGATTAACTGTAGGTTAAGCTTTAAGCCTTCAAAAGTGGAACACTTGCTGATGAATTTTTTTTCTGAAAGCCAGCCATAGGCACCCATGGTGTAAACAACACAAGTCTTCCCGTTTCTTTTTTAATAATGACAATGAAATTGGCCATTTTAGGTATAGAGTAGTAGAAATGCTTTTACAACTACACTCCAAGGTATTAGATGGAAGAAGATATCCACGATGGTTGAAAAATGCTCCTGCTCATTGTGATTAGTCACTAAGTATCAATTTCGGGGAAAGAATCCTCTTGTCGTTTCTCGTTATTAAAGCAAAATGTGTAAAATTGAATTTTGGCCATTTTACTTTTAATTGGGAAGCTCACTAACGGGCGTCTGTGGATGGCATTTCTACAAGTATAGATGGATAGATAGCTTTGTGGTCCCTACAAACAGAAGCCCTGCTTCTCCAAGAAACTAGAAGTTTCTGGTTGTAAGCAAACAGACGCAGCTTTGAGAAGTTCGTTAAAAAAAGTTTTTGGAGATGCTTTTAATTAGACCTATCGTCTTTTGCCGAATTTTCTAAGCACTTTAATTGTATTTCATCTGAATGGGATATCTAGAAGAGTATAAACATGAAAATTGATCTCTAATGTTCAGACACATTATTGTGACGACGTAGGCGTTTGGAACTTATAATTTGGACATTAATTTGATAGTAGCTACAATAGGAATATTTTCTCCATAAAAGGAAGTAAAATATCATACATTAGGAATGACTAAAAGTTAAAACACTTTCATTATTTAGCTATACAGCAGTCTAGTGTGAAATACGAGTACATATGGAAAAATCTGCAATGTCGGAAATTCCACCGACTTTCCTGATCCTACCAAATTTGAATAAAATGAGAGGAGAATGTATACAATCTTTTTTGTATTTTGCGATTGTTGGAACATTATACTTATTCTAAACACAATTTTCGTAAAATACCTTGGAATCCTACTCGATCTCATTTTGTCAAAACTTTATTAGATACGTACTGTTTAATTATCTCGTGGTATAAGCAGCAAGTAGCTATTAAAATCTACGATAATATTTATATTTACGCGAAACATTCCGTACACGCACACCTTATACCGACTTATTGTTCATTATAATAATATAGAAGTTGATTGTTGGTTTTCATATCAATGAATCAATATCAATTAACTTGTTTATGAAAATATTGGACTATTTTATTCACGCTTTACGAAAAAATGGAAAATGCTTTATAATAAAATCAATTTCATTGTATCGAGTTTAAACTAATACCCACTTCACACACTGTAGGCAGGCTTTTTGATAATAAAAGTTGAAATTGCCCAGTTATTACTATTTCTGATTAATTCCCTATAATAACAAATTTCAAATTATTGTCTGTCTCTTGCTTTATAATCGAAACTTTTACAATGATATAAACTTCCGATGGTTTCAGCAATGCCCACCCATACTGCACCGGAAACATGTGCGTTAGGGAATAATAGTGATTATTTTGTTAGGTGGGTATTGGGAAACACGAAATTCTTTAATTCTCATATTATATACATTTAAAAAAGGAACAACTTTGCTGTTACTAAATTTCAGGTGAGTCATATTTAAATTATACAAACAAATTAAAAAGTTATTTTAGGAATGTTTATGTAAAATTATTTAGAAATTAATTAAAAGTTTTCTGAGGAAAAATCTATGTTACGGTTACATTACAGACAAATTTTGTGTTATTTTGATTCTCTCTTTTAAATGAGGGCATAGAAACAAATAACCTTTAATGGTGATTGGAATCAATCAAAAAACTGTCATTGGCGGTCTTGACCAGCCATTTGCAAGATGGGTAATTCCAGTTACCGTCAGTACTTCCCACTAATTATAAAAGCAACGTAACCAAAACGAATAAATGTTCAAAAATAAGTAATATTTTTTCTCCTAATGTATTTATTAAAGAAAAAACTATGCATCTGTTTTTTATTTCCGGTTCTTCAACAAAAAGAGTTATCAGAGCTTAAACACAGTTGTGTTACACTGTAACATAAAAAGAAGTATAATTAAATGCTACTACGTATTTCGTAATTATTACTTTCTGTACCGGTCATATATTATGAATGTAATATGTAACACCCTTTTTATAGTCCGTGTTTTAACATTTTTAACCGTTAAAAAAATATTCACAGACAACTTTTGACATTTTCGTTGTGCATGAATGGGGGCATGTGAAACTTTTGATGCGTAACTTGGGTGGATAATTTTACAGCTCGTGCCTGAGTTGTTTCGTCATTTAAACTCTTGAGAATGTACATAATATTGTAATAACGTGGATAATATAAAACCATTGTGGGTTGTTGGATTAATGATTATTAAAAGAGCATTTGCATAAAAGAGTGATTTAATCCAACAAAAAGTACGAAAAGAATCTTTGAACAATGTGGTTCTTAAACTATTAAAGTTATTAGCGTTCTTTTAGTTAAGTTTTCAAGTTTTATGTCCTTCACTTATAGTTATGGTAGTTATACTTTGTAAGAGTAGCATTAAAAGCACTTTTATTGATTTATAAAAAATATGAGCCTATATAGTGTATTCCTTTCACATTTTTATGAGGGAATGTTACAAACTTTTTAAAAAAGATTTATGTCATTTTTAAAACTTCCTGCATAAAAATTTCCTGATTTGATTGAATTTTAGATTTAAATTAGGGCATTGTAATTGCTTCTTTTAAATACTAAACAAATAAGTTCTTAAAAATGTAACTGATATGTTGTCATTCTTCTGTTAATATAAAAAAGAACTTCCTTTACCATCAGTGCTACAAATCATCAACATAGGACGTTACAGATTTTTAGTTCTGCACTTCTACGACCTTGACAAAATCTACAATAGTGTTAATAATAAATTTCTAGTCTCACGGTTATAATGATAAAATATTAAAAATTATAATAAAATGACGTTGCAATACTTCTACAAGATCTAACTTACTGCCAGCCAGTAAGGGTTTTGCCTTTCTCATTGTGAGTAATGATAATGAACTGATCCAAACTTCTTATTAGACATATCAATCCAATTAACTTACAAAATCAAGGACTAATCTATTTTCAGGTCATAAACAAAACTGTTAATGTTGATATATTATTTGTAACTTTCCTCATAATCTGTATATATACATA
Organism: Ignelater luminosus; assembly: GCA_011009095.1. Taxonomy (NCBI): domain Eukaryota; kingdom Metazoa; phylum Arthropoda; class Insecta; order Coleoptera; family Elateridae; genus Ignelater; species Ignelater luminosus. The sequence continues at coordinate 151,271 of VTPC01004094.1, forward strand.
ATTACGCTAAATAATAATGATTAATTCTCATAATTCAAGATTATGCAATGGCTTTACTGTTCTAGATATTACCAAAATTCAATTATGACTGTCGTTAAGGTTAGAAACAATATTGATAAATATTGATTCTTCAATTCAAACTAAACTAACGATGAAATCGGTTAAATTTTGCAAAGAAAAACAGAAGTAAACGTAACAAATCACACAACAGTGTTAAGAAGGGGAAAAACAATTTTAGCAACAAATGATTAATTCTGTTATTCAAATCACTGTTGACCAAGGATCTTATTCTCGGTCAGTAAATGCCAATTTGCAAGAGGAAGGAAATCTTAAAAATAAACTGGAATAATCTGACCTTAGTTGGTTGACTTTGGAAGCAAAATTCATGCATAAAAAAGTGGCATCAGCAATTAACCCTGATATTTTTAGAGCTATATGGTTTTAAGATAATATAGGACTGTAGAGAATTTAGTCCCATTTGATAAATCAACCACAGGATTTATTCAAATAATAATGCAATTTTCAAAACCTCGAATATTGAGTTACTCTAGATTTTAGATTCATGAAAGATTTAATCGAAAACATCGTAAGACATTTTCCTAATAACAGAATTGTTACAGAGTTTATTATGAAACAATAAAAGATATTAAAATAGTTGACAAAACGAGTTTGATTTAGAAAAAATCTTTTTGCAAATAGTGATTTTAGAAATGTATCAATAATATTTTAATTACTTCTTCAGCCTTACTGAGAGATTAAAAGCTTGCACGACGTGGTAGCAAATCTCCTTAGAATTCCATAACTTTTTCTTCACTTCCTCTTTTCCTCTAGTAGTAAATAGTATCCCTGTTTTGAAATAATTAAAAGGTTGTGCATGCTAAAATTTGAACACTGAAATTTATTTTTGATTTGTTTGTGGCAGAAGCTTGAAATGTCAAAGTTTTTGGGAATATACGCAGTTGCAAAGCTATAAATTGAAAAGAAGAATCGAAATTTCTTGAGAATTTGTCAATTTGGCGAGAAATCTATAGACTTAAAAATAGGAGTTTAATTTCTTCGGGAAATATAAATAAAACTAACTTATAAAAAGAAATTTCTTCAAATGCAACTATTACTACTCTTTCTAAAGCAACATCAGATTCGACCCCTATTTTGGCTAGGTTTGGCTAGTTTTGGCAACTATTCACTGAAGCAATGGTACTAAGTTACTATAGTCTCAAAAGAGTCCTAATAGGAGAAGTTTCGGTTAAAATAACTTTTGGGCTGTTAAAACAGTAGACAGCGATCTCGTGCCGAAACTTATGATACGAATTCGCGCTAAAGTGTGCACAATGACATAAGGATCTAACGCTCGATTTCTCCAACAGTACTTAAGACGCAGGGCACGCAGCTTGACTAAGCTCAGCTTGAATATGGTCTGCATAGACAATTTATTTTACAACGCCTCTTATTGGTGCCTTTAAAATAAAATACATAATGTGATTTCAGCGGATATAAACTTATCTCAGAATTTTTTGGACAGCATCCAACGTGAATGATAATATAAATATCTTCGACCGTTAAATTCTAGATTATTCATATTTGCCAAAATTCAAAATATGGTGATATGTTTGGTTAGGTTTTGCATCTTATGTAATATAATTAATTACAAATTGATTTGAGTGATCAGTCACGATCTGAAAATAGTTCTTAGAGTTATGTAAGGTAAACAAACAATTTGAATTTCGACAATATTTAACCATAAGAGCGATTGTTTTTAGTTTAACAATTATTTTATAACTGTAGAGAAGTAAAATATAAACTCTGTAATAGCTGTATCTTAAACTTCAAGTCGAACAAGGTTTTTTGGAGAAGCGGCCGTAAAACCAGCTAAAAAGTTTGTTCATTATTGAACTGTCGAATTGTCAAAAATCCATTCATTTGTGCATTTCGAACTGTTTCGATTTGTAATTATGAATAGTTCCGAACTGTCCGTACTAATGAACATACTAAAAGTATTATCGTAATTTTTTGGAGGTATTACTGATCATATCCTTCCTTTTTAATCAAAGTATTCTCACGGTCGATATTTTGGCATGCATAACATTAAATTTATTTTTTTCTTTAAGAGATGAACAATTAAAGGATTTTGTTCTTGTAGAATATTGTTTACTTATAATTTCTAATGAAAGCAACACAGCCAATGATGGAAATGCTATTGTCAACTATCATTACTGTCTATCTAAGCAAATCAATCTGTATTTACAATATTACTGGAAATTCCACTTGCTGTATTTGTACTTTGCATCTGTTCATGTTTCTGATTTATTCTCTGCATATTTTATCAAGGCTAATTAAAGTCAATTAACCTGTTATATCTTATATTTGCTTACAAAGTATCAATCTAAAATTGAAAAGTGATCTTCTTGCTTATCAGCCAAAGAAAATCTAATTTAGATTTCGAGTACAATTAAAATTGATGAGTAGCCTTTAAAAAGCCTTCAGATCAAGAAAGCGTGTGCGGAAGGATACTGAAATCTTTAAATGAGAATCTCTCGTTAATCTAATATGTAAATCGAGCCGAGTTGAAAACAATTTTTATATCAACCTTATGTAATACAATTAATTACAAACTGATTTGACTGATCAGTCACGATCTGAAAATAGTTCTTAGAGTTATGTAAGGTAAACAAACAATTTGAATTGCGACAATATTTAACCATAAGAGCAATTGTTTTTAGTTTAACAATTATTTTATAAGTGTAAAGATTAAAAGAACTGTTTACTGAGAACTATAACTTTACTATTCATGAAAAAGCTTTTCACCAAGTGGAGCACATTGAACTGATTCACATGTTGCATCGGATTAATCAAAAACCAAATAATATCAATCTCATAAAAGAAAATAAAATTTTGAGATATTTAATGTAATTAATCACTGGAAATGTGTTTCATCACAAAATTTACTAATTTACTGTAAATTTCACTTGATTCAAAATCATGAGACGTCTACCAAATGTGCTACAAAACGTCGCAGTTCTATTTTAAAAAAGAATTAAGTTATGAATTCAGTTAAGTTTGATTAAATTAAACTGTATTAAGATTAAGTCAGGTTAGATAGGATAATAATAATAATAATAAAAACGTTAATGCTTCCTTTATTATAATAACATGCAAATATTATTGGCAATTCTGAAGGAGTTACATTAAAATTTATTATTTCATACTCGGGAGGACATAATTATTTTATTATTTTTTCCTGTTTTGTGTAACAGTATTATATACACTACCGGATGATAAAAAATTAACTGTTAAAGATTACCGATATATTATAATTAGATAAACAAAGAGAATCCATACGTGTTACCACATTCTTTTAATATAAAATCAATAATTTATTCAAAAAGAAATAATATAAAGATAAGCAACTTCCTGTGATTTTCTAACCTAAAAGTCCAACCGCAAATAATAGAAAAAAATTGGAATTCAAACAGATTATTGCAACAAACGTCTACGTAAATGAAAGTAAAAGCTAAGTGATTCAAGAAGTCGCATTTACCAAGTGGGATTATGCTCAATGATGCGTTAATTTCAATCTGTTTTTCCTGAGTACATCACTTATTGATGATTTCTTGTGTAGATTTTAAAAATACCTGTATTTCCTTTGTTTTTATATTTCCGTCTAAAATTATAATATTTTTATAAATAAATCCCTCCTGCCTTTTATATTAATTTGAGTGACAAAAAGAGAATGTCACGAAACAAAATATAAAAATTCTCACAGCAGTTTATCCACTAAATTAATTATGCAATTACGTGTACGCGTTTTAAAATAAAGGAAGTGTTAGCATAAATTAACATTTCATTTATTAAAACTATTTTACCTACTGAACTACTAATTCAGTTGTATGGTGTTTTAGAAAAATATGAGTAGTAATTGTGTTGTTACACTTCTCGTTCTCCAGCGTCATTGTTTTAAAAAAGGGAGATATTAATTATATAATTGTGAAATTGGAATTAATTATATCTAATTTAATTAATAAAAACAAAACAGGTCATTAGTTTCTTCTTCGTTTTAATAATGAGAAATATGATTTTCAATCCCACGCGCTACCATTAATTTATCATATTGTTATTTGAAAGGAGAAAAAAAGATCGTGCAGTACTGAACGATGTTTTATCGTTTAATGCAATTTCAACCTACATTCTAGATTGTTCTTTACAATGTTATCAAGGATGCATTCAAGGAAAGAAACCAACATTAATTTGTGGCCATTTCCATTTTTAAACAACAAAAAATTATGAGATCAACCTTTAAATGTCATTTTCCATTAAATCAGGAACAATAATACTTTTTTATCTGTATGCCGGTGATTAAACTATTAAAAATAATTTCATTCGTTGCAGTTTAAAATTAATTTTATAGCTATAAGATGAGAGTTTATGGCTCCACTTTTCTTAATTTAGCATTAGCGTTTGTTTACGTTATGTTTTACTCAATTAACAATTTCGTAATAAGTGAAATTTGTTGTTAGCAATCAGCTTATAGACAGTTGGGACTGTGTAACAATAGAATTGCAATCTAACGATTTAACAGAGTATGGTTCGAAGTCGAAGGTGTGACTTATTTCACACTTTTTTAGTATATGTTTAATAATGTAGATTCTATATAGTGTCTTATTGGGCAAACAATGACCTTTGCAGTTAATAACTTTAAATACCTTTTTAAGAAGTAAACATATTTAAAATTAGATTTAATACAATTGCAGTATTATAAATACCATTTGAAAATCTACATAATACAGCTTTGTTTTCATTTGGGAAATGTATATTACCTTTTGAATAACAGAGATAGACATGTTTGCAAAATTCTTCTCTATTTCGACTTTGATTGTTAAAGTGGTGATCATTTGGAGATGATAGAACGGCATGTAATACAATAACCAATGGCAATTCGTTTTCCTATTTTAAAAGCCTTCTTTGGTCGTTTGATATCACTCATATTCAATAAGTGTTCAGACCATTTCAAATCACATTTTTCAATTCTGTCAACACTACACTGTTTTGTAATCATGCTTCCTCTGGTCTCAATAATTCGCTACACCTACTATTCTCTTTTTCTTCCTAATATTTTCTCACATTCTTTAAATTCCGTTCTCTTCGTATCTCAAGGTTATTGCCACCCAGATATTTGAATTGATGCATTTGTTTAACCATCAAGTCATAGCTTACTAACACAAAACTTATTTTAGCTCTTTTGGTGATTCCCACCCTGTCCATAACTATATGTTTGCTACCAGTATCCTAGTACCTTAGCCATTTTGCTCTATTTTGACCCAAAACATATTGTTAGTAATTATTCCTTTAATTAAATTTATCAACTTCTTGCCAATATCATTTTCTAAAGCCTTCCACCTTCAGATAAGAGATAAGGTTACTTTACTGCTTCACAATAAAAATATGTAAGGTGTGACCAAAAAGTGGCGCACTATTTCGGGACCTTGAAAGCTGTAGGAGATCCAAAATCGACCAAATAAGTAAAGAACTATTGATGAAACAAATCAATTGAGACTGATGCCAAAATTGAGTTATCACGTCTAGCTACTCTCTTTTTGATATTATGCGTGATGCCCTTATTTAAATTAGTAAGAAAAATTATTTCTTGAAGATCTTGATTTCAGAAACTTCAAATGTGGAAAAGAACAGCTGCGTATTCGAGTAGATTCTCGCTATGTTTGCATGATACCAGTTCTGTTCTAAAATGAAATACGTTCCAAGAAAAATAGAGTTAATCCACGGGACTTAAAAACACCTGTTTCAGATGACTTGACCATTGTTGTAATCGCTATGCAGTCATGAGATTTGTAATCTAATCCTTCCAATTAAAGCTGGTAAAAACAGCACACTATAACATTTTCTTCTTATCAAATTTATTTGCTTGTCTTTGTTTTGCATTATTAGTCCAGTATAGAAAAATGTCTTCCTCTTTTCACTGTTGGAGATAAGCCCTCAGATGGCTTCTACTAAAACTAAAAAAGGTTCAGGTTCAATAAGGCGTTCAACGGTCTCGTTGCCTTCAATTTCTCTATGGTCTGGTACTAGATCGCTAATTTCTTAGGACAAAATCTGAAGATCTAAAAAATTCGCAGATTGGTTTTGGCTCACAGCTATCTGAAGTTAGTGGCTTTAAAGCTGTCTATGTGGCTATTTAAAGATATGTGTATATTTGCCCTTTGGACGTCTCTATGTGTCAAACAGTCGAACTCATTCGATTGCAAATAAATTATGAAACGTTGAAATTCCCTATATTTGTTTATATTCTTTCTCTCTGCGGTACAAAAGTTCATTCGTCTTTACAAATTGCAAATTATCCTTCTGAAATAATTTGCACAACTAACACACCTACGGAAAAAAGAAACAGTCAACACTGTAGATAATTTGACCAAAAAAAGGCAAGCAATTTTCGTTTTTCCGCTCATTTAAAAGTCTTGATTTTCATATAAATTTATTTTGGTTTTATGAATAATTTCATCTTTTTACATTCGATCAAACATAATTTAATTTCTATCAAATTTATTCTATTAGTTTACTATAGGCGTACGTGAGCCCTCCTGTGTAAATTGTTCAACAGTGTAAGTTTTAACTTTGAAAATTATGACAGAGTTTCACTTGGCATCTAGATGCACATATATCCGAACCAACTATTTCTTCCACCAATGTACCAACTGACAGTTCGTTGTGAAAATGTAGATCTACCCGCTTCCAATAGCTCGAGATTTGAAATAATCACCTTGAAGCGTTTATTGAAGTCAAATCTGACTGGTATTTCTTCAATGAAACTGACCATCGCTTCCATCTAAATCTTTTCTAAGATTTTGAAATGGCTTCAATTAAATTTACTGATTTGGATATTTTACTCAAATTAAGCCTGAAGACACTGAGCTGCCTTTCTTTCTTGAACTTACAAAGGGAACACCTGTGATGTAAGCAAACCTCTGTATTCTCTGTAACACAGCTTGTACTTGCTTTTACTTTGTTTTTGGCTTTATCAACAAAGCATAGGTGACCATTGGTCTGACTATTGTAACACGCAGAGGGTCATACTAGGGTTTAGTTCTTAAACTTAACAAAAAACTTGACTTGTTTTCGATTTCACAGCTTGTTGCAACACAAAAGAAAACCAAAGCGTAAGATTAAAAACCTAATCAAATTTGGATTTTCTCATTGGTAGTTACTTTCGTACCCGTTTGGTTGTCATTCTGTGTTCTATATCCCAAAACTTAGTTTAAGTACTTTTTGTAAAATAAGGTTACCTACTTGGAGGGCCTGGTTCTGCAGTTAAGGTTTACTTTTTCAACGAATATATTTAGACAATGAGGTTTCGCTCTTCATTTTTCCCTACCCACTGGAGTCAAGAAATAACTAGATCTGATCAGTCCAAGGATACAAAGCTGCAGAAAAATTTGCAAACTGTATACAAGCAAAATAATTCTTATAGTGGAGAAGTTGGCAATAAAAAATGTACATTTCTGCTAGAAGCAAAACGTTCTAAAAAGATTTTGAGCACCTTACAGAAACAACAAAAGCAGATCTGTAATGTCCTGGAGATTTCAAAACCTTTGATAAAAATACAGAGAAACATGTCAACATAGTTTTTCATCAGCGGGAGCATGTGGTATTATTTGGGATTACTGCAAACCTGACTGTTTAAAAGCAAAGAATACCAGAATACCTAGAAGTGCTCGCATGAGCTAAAAAGTCTGTAGAGCACACCCGTACCGAGAAACTAGAATAGCATTTTGTGTAATAATGAGAACAAAGAAGAAATGTAATTAAAACAAAAGAAATAGCTGATTTGTTTGATAGTTTTGTTTCTATAAGTTGTATATTGTCAAGACATTGTTTTTTCATTTCAAAAAATAAAAATAAATGACAAGAACAGTTTTTTTTTTTAGTTTTTGCTCAAGCGTGAATCTCCATCCTATAGATATTTAAATTTTTTAATAAATAAAAAATTAACAAAATGAAAGCATAGAGCTGTTCTCTCTTCAAATGAATAATAAAAACAATTGAAATTTGAAATAAAATATGCAATTGCTTGTAGTAGCAATTCTCACCTGAAAATGAAGCTTAATTTTTTCTTATTTCTCGCTTTCAGCACTCTAACCTAAATTTCTGAATTTTTCGTGGATTCTGATTGCCTTGTATTATTTCCTCATCCAAAGTAATCATTCTGTATAGAGTATGATGTAAGTAAAATAACAATTAAAATACCGCAAATGCACGTAATTATCTAATCAACTATGAAAACATTGCAAACGACATGCTAGAAAATGCCACGAACTTTAAATAAAATAGAAGACAGATAAAGCGTTCTGTTATTTCAAGGTAAATTATGTGTTTAGCAACACTACTGACTTTTGTGTCAGTCACACGAATGTTTTATATATTATATCTGCTAAAGTAGGTAAGAAAAAGGTAATAAGGTCAAACTAGTATGACGCATAGGTCTCTCAAGTTTGCTAAAACTTATAAAAATTGCAGTTTTCCACTCCTACCTATCTCTTATGCTTATGAAATGATGACTGTATTTACCTAGAGAAAACCTTTATAATAACAACTGAATGAGTAATCTGTGTGATCACCTTTTATGAAAAAGTCAGTGTCGAGAAGATTTCTTCGTTGACAACTAATGTTTTATTTCAACGAATTAAATCATCTGCTAAAAGAATTACGTAAAAAAGTGAAAACGCGCAAAAACTACTTATCTCATTTTTATCTTACCTACTGTAATTGAAGTTCGACTTTAATAAATTCACATTCTTTTTATAACAGACAGACAGATTCCGTTTGGTAATATACATACGATTTGCATTAATTAGTCACACATTTGGCGTTGCTTAGTGCTTCCCTTTCCTTATATGATGAATCCGTTCAATAGAACGATGTCATGTTATGTGAAATCGTGATACAATTTATGTACTACTACGTATTACGTTAGTATAAAATAATAAGAAACACGCTAACAGTGTTTTTCTTATTCTGAATACTTGCATGCACTTGCATTTCTGTAGAGGTCATGCAAGGCCTTACCTAATATTCACTGAAACAAAACTTAATGTGCAATTAGAAATCAGATTCGCGAAAGCTATTTCATGGACAAAGACGTTATCATCCTCCGGAATGTAATTATTAATTCCAATTTAAATTACTGTTTGGGATATGACAAATCCAAAACTTAATTTAAAATCTCATTCAGGAGATAATAAGCAAAGTTATGTATAAATATTCAACATTCATTTTTGGCATGTTAAAACTTTCCCGTTATTACTACGTTGTAATTCTTTAAAACATTCAGGGAAACTAAGTTATCAATGAAGTACGTACTAAATGTAGTCCTTTTCTATTTTAGTCTATCAATGTATCTGTTCTGATTTTTCTGAAATAAATACTTGAAATTAATAGAGGTTTCGTGGTTAGATATAAAACAACACGCTACCACAAAATAATATTGTTCCAACTAAATCACTAGACACGAAAGAAAATTCTGAGAAATGATGGATTTCGATGTTTTGTATTGAATTTTTCTAAAATCGCACTATATAATTTTTTTATTTTGTAAAAACTAACCGTTTCCAAAGAGACGCAGAAAGCCTTTCTGTTAAAAATCATCTGAAACACACATAAATGGAAAAATTTAGAAAAAGTTAAACGAAAGAATTCCCAACATCTGTGATCTCAACTACATCATTATTAAAAGTTAACCTCTAGATGGTTTCCTAACATAAACTGTGACACGTCAGTTTCTTTTACTATCTCAGACAGTGTCTCATAGACTCTTACCCTATTCTAGTAGAAGTGCAAAACGTTTGACGAGGAATAACTTTGTGGACTAATTATTAGCTAAAGAATATACTAATCTTTAGCCAACATCCCATTGGAAGTCAAGCAAAGTCAGTAATAAAATAATGATTTTGAAAGGAATATGAAATACAAACGTAAGCTCAAGAGCACGAAGTTAATGTACATTTTTTAAAACAAATACATAATGTATTGCACATCTGTATCAAATGATAAAAGGGCATGAATCGTACACTACTCCGATTTATAAAGCTTTTGAAAGTTCTTTACTAATATCTCTACTAATGTCAGTGGTTCAAATCACTAGATTATTTAGAGCAATGTCAGTACAACATTCATTGATTTTTTTATATAAAAAGATGAACTGAGAAAGCCAGCACAATCCAGCCTTTCTTATGTAAAACACTGCCGTGAGTTCAGTTTTGTGGTCTAGCTGGTAAAAACACATGAAATAGTCATAGCCATTTCAGAATATAACTCTTCATATGCAAATGAGCGGCATACATTTTTCCATGGTGCTTCTAAATCTGTAAATTAACGTTCATCTCTGCTTTCGCTGTGATTGATTGAAAACTCCAATTCAATATTTTTGATCATCTACAAGTCTACATTGATGATTTGTAATCTTGGTCTTCTAAAAGCCAAATCATAGAAAATGTGACAGAGAATCATCAGCTTAATTCCAAGTATCAAGATTGTAATAAACAAACAGGGCAACGCAGATTCACAAAAATGCAAGAAAAGCAAGCAATTCCAAATGAACAATATTGACTACTGTAGATGAAAGAGGATTGATTACGTTCTCAAAACCACCACAACCATTTACTGCAAGAAAAATAAAACTGACGGAAAGCAGAACAATTTAAATGTCATCAAGATATAGAAACACGAAACTTGGTTTCATCTTCCAGATTTACTGGTTATAAGGTATCCTTCAATGGTTGAAACACAAACTTCTAAAACATGATATTCGAACCAGAGTGCCATGGCAAAAGCAGAATAAATACAGAAAAGAGCACAACAAAACAACAAGGGTGCATATTCTCATGGTTATACTTTTCAATCTACATTCAGTGAAAATTTTTAAAGACATAAAAATTAATGGCAAATTTGTTATAAATAACACTGATTCTTGTCAATACCTGCAAAAGCTGCTCAACAAATCTGTAAAAGAGAACCGATAAGACTTGCAAAGAGAGGCAAAGTCAAATACTGACTGTTGAGTTAATGGGAATCTAAAACCAGAAATAGAAATAAGATCTAAAATCAAACAGAATACAAAAATCTTCATAGAAATTAAAACTAATTCCAAGCAATAATGCATAGTGCTTTACTATGCCAAATGAAAACCTAAACTTTAAGACTGAGTTTATGTAGAGATCAGAAAGTTTTTAAATTTTGAAGTTTTGTCGTTCTATAAACGGCTGGAATTTGAAGTGTAGAAATATTTGACCATATACAAATCAAAAAATATTTAAAACCATAAGAAAATATCTTATTTAGAACACACATTGAGGTATGGAAATGAGGCCTTCAAAAACGCATTAGTTATTTAAGAAAAAGCAGGGGACAGGCTAAGATCTGAAAGAAGACAAATACCTTGACTGAGAAAAGTCAGGTAACGAATTGTAATAGGCCTAATAAGAATGGCCAAAGATGGAAGTACCACCACTAGGGAGACAGCACTTTGGACAAATCACTTCAACCCTTAAAATCAAAATAAAGACCGTATCCCAGCCAAAAACAAAAAATCTGGTATAGAAAATCATTAGGTTAGCTGGGCATAGGTTGTACAAACTTTTATGATAATCAAACCACTAGAGCAAGATTTAGTCTTATCTAACTTTAAGTATCGCGGATGGTATTACTATCATTATTACCAGGAAAAAATCTAAATAACAGATGTACCAATTAGATATCCTACAAGCAGAAATAGAGATACAATGTCAAAATTCAAATTCAAAATAATAAAATTTAGAAACTATGCATTCCTGAGTGAAGGCAGAAGAAGAAAACTTGAGTATACAGTGATAAGATAGCTAAATAGTGATAACGTCATAAAACTAAGGTGGTGCTACAAAATGCAACAGATTCAATCATAACTTCGAAGAACGTCAGAGTAACTAATTATGTCAAAAGTGTGCCAGTCTCCATCGAACTAATCAGTGTTGTGTGTTGTGCGAAAGTATGAAGATCGTGATTGTAAATTCTTCATGCTCCTCACATTTCTTGCTTCTTCTGGTGGTCCTGCCACCCTAGATAGAAATGGAAGTTCGTATCCAGGACTGCAGGTTGAAATCGAAGTTTCACGAACTCAGAAAACCAATTGGAACACCTAGCTTAGCGGTTCGACAGCTGTCCACGCTGAGGAAAGTGATTGAACTGGACTTGGTAATTCTGTCAACATCAACTTCATCTAACGTTGAAGATTCCATTTCATTTAGAAATCTTAGAAACTGTAAACAAGGCAAAATTTGCGTAGTTGGCTAAGGAAGACTAAGCAATGCGATTATTATGTATTGAGATTTTTAATGAGATTTTGGTTTGCCTGAAAGTTTCAGTTTTTAGAATTTTAGGTGAAAAGGCATTTAGTACGGTCTTCAGTTTTCTTTGCGTACCAGGAAACAACGTTAATCATAACCAGCAAATTGGTAGACGTAAAACTGATGAAGATGAACCGCAGAAATAGAAAAAACTGAAACTCAAAATTATAACATAAATCATGATATGTAGGATATATAGATCATTCAGCACGCAAACATTATTTTGGTGCCGAACGCGATAAAGTAGATTCCTTTCCTAGTGTGGTGCAAAAAAGACCTTGCAAATTTGCAAATATTATGTAATATACAGGAAGATTTATAAAACACAGTTGTAACTTATATACGTTACTGTTAGTGGGCAGGATTACTATTTGCCTACAATATTTCGAAGTTTATCTACTGTTTGATCAACCTTGAAGTGCATAAAGATCATAAAACAACTAGAACTGAAGTAAGGACACATACAAATAGTGAATGTGACTAATCTTAATTCAGACCCTCATGTTACGACCTCCTACTCTTATAACCTAAAGTGTCCATAAAATAGCAATGTAAGAAAGTAATATATATTCTTGGATTGCAGAAAGTTTAAGAGAAACCAGGAAGTAAACAAATATAAAATCCAGATAACAAAAGAAATGATTGTTAATAAAGTTGCTACCTAATCGTCTCAGTTAACTTTATTGGAGGACATAAAACAAGCGTGAAAGTTTCAAAAATAAACATATTGTAGGCACGTTAAAGGAAGAACATTAGCGGAGTGTCGTGGGCATATTGTGAATTATTACAGGTATAGAAATGCTCTGATTATGCACACGCTAAACATGTTTGTCCTATATTTAATATAATTAAGTAGAGAAATTAATTTTTTCGTCGATAGTAATTCATATAAAAAGATAGGAGACTGGATTTGTGATAAACGGAATTAATTTGTTACTCATCCTTTTTACATTAAAATTACCGTTTATCTACATAATTACACAAGTATCTTCTGATTAGTGACAATATACTATACCACTAAATGACGAATTAATCATTTTAACTCAAAACACGATTTCCATTTGCCAATTTCGCATTATAATAAAACGAATAATGAGCGTAATAATTAAAATTAATATTTACTGCCTGCCATATTGTGAGAAATTAACCATTTATAAACTGCATTCAATAGGAAAAAATAAGGACAAACATATTGGCCATTAAACATCTCTTTAATTATCTCGAGTTAATTGTTCAATATTTGTTTAATTATTTCATTTAGCGGATTATTAAAATATTTTTATTGTCACAAATGAAACTAACTAGAGACGGGGTCGTGCTGATTTCTTTAATTATGAAGGTTGTAGAAGGTTGAATTGAAAAGTTGTATTATGCTAGTATATGAGTCATTGTTGCGTAAATAAAAGGCATAGAGATCCGCGATGGTTTGTCGATTATTATATATTATTGTTAATGGTTCTTTCACTTTTAACGTTGGCAATACGGCAATCAGAAAAAGGTAAATGTGTGCATGATTTATTATTAGAATCCACGCTAAATGATCACAATTACTGTATAGGCGTTATTTAATCTATCACATGGTGTTCGATTAATTAATAAATTATCATTATTGTTTATCAGAGACAGTTGTTTATCAATATGTTGTTAGTGATGCAATGCTAATGACAATAAACAGGTAATGCTCTTTATTCAGTCTTGATGTAAAACAAAAGTTGCACAAAACGGATACTCCAAATTGCACTTTCATATTACACTATTCTTTTACAATACAGAAAAACTGTAATAAAGAAATACCACAAAAAAAACCTCAACAACAACTTTGGAATCTACAGTCTTTCTTTCCATTGTTATCTTTTTTTACATGTATAGCAACTGATCAGTGATCTTTCCTGACATTTAGATCTATGATTTATAACATCCTCAAGTTAGTCATACAAATGTAATTTATTTCATTTTTATTTTCGTATTGCAAATATGTATATACATGTACACCCAACAGCATGTGAATTTAAAATTAAACATAGAAGTGTAATACGTACTAAAACTAGGCTATGAAAAGTAAGAAAACTTGAACAAATAAAGGCGAACTATAATATTCCAATCATTACTGATTATGCAAACTTCAAGTTAATATCCAAGCCCTAATACTTAGGGGGCGGCCTTGTGTTGCAGACAAAGAATTTCTTGTCAGCAAAGATAAATTAAATGAAAGCGTACGCAACACTTCGTCCTAATCCAAATCAGGCCAGTAGCTAATCATATCGTACAAGGAACATTCAATAAGTAGAAAAAAACACGAGTTATCAAAGAAAAATGTTTAATTTGAAAGAAATTCGTTTGGTTGATCATTGCTTGAAAAACGCTATTCAGGAAAAACTTTCTTCAAAACTTAAAACAGGAATTATCCAAATGAGCCAGATCAGGACTGTAGAGTGTATGGTTTAGCTGCTGAAACCCACATTATCCAATAACAGCTTGCGCTTTTCTGTGTACTGGTTTATCCTCATGAGATTTTCTCGTTTTTTCTTTCCTTTCCATTGTGTTAGCGTAGCTCTTTCCAGTTATGGTTATCTGATGAGGCATGAACTGTAGAGGCAAAAGTCGTATCCCAGAAGACAGTTGTCATGATTTTGTTTGCAAATTTTTCCCCTTTGGACTTCTTAGAACAACTGCAAGAGAAAGTTTTGTGCTTTTGAGCTTCTCCAAGTTGTCCTGACAGCATCGAAGCTTTGTACCAATCTTGCATTAACCTTGGAAGCATCCGACTAATGATACTTGCTACTGCCTACAGGTAACCATAAGGACAAAAACTAACTTTCGTCAGAAATTTTGTACGAGTTAGTAAAAATCAACAAACTTTACCGAAAGAAAGTTACGACTTAAAATCAAAAGGTTCTTTCTTAATTCAACTCTCATAAGTATCAGAATCTGACTGTCATTAAAAAAAAGCCAAGTCTTAAGAAAGAACAGTACACTGTTATTCGACCCTAAAATTCTAGGCCTAACGTTTATTTTGATTACTTCCGTATACCCGCCTACCACAGATCAGGTCAGTTGAGGTGTCATGGTCAGGCTTATCGAGGGGTTTACAAGGATGCTGAGTCTAGATGTCGGAGAAGCCCCGTTCAAAAGTTACGAGCATTTTTCTAAAGAGCCGCTTCTACTACTTCCGTATCCTTCGCCTACCACAGATCAGGTCAGTTGAGCTTTCATATTGTCAGGCTTGTCACGGAGGTACTGAGTCTAGGTGCCACGAAAATCTAACGTACGGTTCTGTGGAATAAACTAACCTAACCTAAACTAACCTAACCTAACCTAACCTAAACTAAACTAACCTTTAGTCTAACCTAATGTAACCTCTAACCTAACCTGTAACTTAAATGCTCATAGCTTTTTAACGCGGCTTCTCTGGCACCTAGACTCAGTACTCCCGTAACCCTGTCGACAAATCTGACAATATGACACCTCAAATAACCTGATCCGTGGTAGGTGGGTATACGAAAGTTCAGCCTTGATTTCTTTCTTGGTCGTTTAGTTGTCAATTCATGAAAAATTTCAGATGGTACAAAATAAAAAAAGGAGTAATTTCCAAACAATAGTTGTAAATATCACCAGTCAAAGCTAGTTGAAATTGACATCAGAATTTTAGAACAGCAGATTTCTAAAACATGTGGCAAAATTGTGCGCTCATCTACGTCTCAGAAAGGCAAGAGCCAGATGGTAAAGTTGGAAAATGGCAGTGCAAAGCTATTTATGTAAAAAGTGGAAAGGTAACAGTCAGTGTAACACTTTCAGTTACGATCGGCCTGATCCTTAGCTAATTCAAATTGTTTAAATTCTAATCTTCAGTTCTTCATCTTTGTTCTTCTTAAAGTTGCAACATGATTACATAAACCCAGCATACTTTTCCTTACATTCCCTCGGTGAGTTTCTATTACAATTTACCCTGGAAAATATTAATAGAGGCATCTTTGGATTCATTCGGTCGTAATTTGAAATGAGACCAAGGTGGAAATTAACAAGGCTATTTTAGTTTTGATAATGAGCTATTGTATTTACTATTGTCTTCAGCTGAAATGATTTTGAAATATTTAATTTAGAAATTTAATTTCATATTTGACGTTTTCAGAAGGATAAAAAACCGGACTACTATTATCCCGGAACAAGTTATAGGTAGAACCTCACTCGCCTGCTTATATGTGAGAATGATCATCGCAAAAAGAGATCTAAACTTATACAGTGATTAAACAATGTGTAAAAAATGGCCTACGTT
The DNA here is from genome assembly GCA_011009095.1 of Ignelater luminosus. Taxonomy (NCBI): domain Eukaryota; kingdom Metazoa; phylum Arthropoda; class Insecta; order Coleoptera; family Elateridae; genus Ignelater; species Ignelater luminosus. Next base: position 167,927 of record VTPC01004094.1, read on the forward strand.
AGCGGGTTAGGATGCTTATAAGAAACTCTGTCCCTACAGCACTTCTTTTGACTGCAGCCCTAAGCTGATTTCCTAATCTGCCTAAAAAAAAGTGTGCAATTTAGCGAATATGAAATAATAAAGAAGATACGAAAGATATCTTCTGATTGAGCTGAAGCAAAAAGGCATGAAAAGTAAAGAAGTTAATTTGTATTGTTCCGACGCTGGAAATCAGAAATTGCCCTGAAAGATTTTCTGTCAAAGTTGCTATAGTTATCATCCAAACAGCACTATATAAATTTATTATTTTGATTAATAAAAACATATTTTGACAAATTCACATTTTAAAATCTATTAGAACTATGTAATAGCCATAAACCTAGCTTCAAATGGCTCTTAGAAGTTTATCTCAAATTTCTCGTTTAGAAAAATTTCTAGTTGCAAATAATTCCGTTAATAAAACTCAAAACAATTTAATAGAAATTAGAAGAAATTTTGGGCGTAAAAAACCCGTCAGCACAAAAAAGATTTGCGAAGATAAATGCCCCAATAAAACCTGTAAAAAGCCACCGAAAAAACGATCGTTCTGGGAATATCTTTGTGGTACACAACAATGCCCCAAAACACTTCCTCCCAAAGAATCATGCAAAATAGAACAAAGTAAGTTAATTTTAGTTAATTTCAAATTTCCTCTCCAACTATTATCGCACAATCCATTTTAGTTTAATTGGTTTTAGTCTTAAGTTTTTTTGTTTCCATTGTCTGTATCACATTTAATTGTTGATACGATCACGTAACAAACAAGTTCTGTGTTGGAAGATTTCTTATGTTGGTGGATCGTTTTAGATCGATGTATAGTTGATCCAGATTTAAGAGAGTTTGGAGGAAAAGCTTTCAGGACGTGTGGTGCTGCTTATGTCATCGAGCACGAGAAGATACCAAGTGAACCATACGTAATGTCAGCTGAATTAAAAATATTAAAAAGACTCGAGGCAACTTTCGAGAGAAAAAATTGCATAGAAGATCCAATGCCGCAATTTACCAGCGCTGCGCAAAGAATGCTCGATTTGTGTGAAAAGAGGTTACATCCAGCATACAAGCGCTATCTAAATGTACCCAGAAGAAGGCCACCGAAATGTGCCAAAAAATCATTTCAAAGTCTGTTTGACCCATCGGAGATACCCGTACAAATTAAAAGGAATAAACCGGTTTTGGAAATGAAGAACATGTATTTTGAATATAAGAGAGTCGAACCACCTGGGAATTTGCCAAAGACGTATTTCAGGAGAAGACAGTTTGCGAAACAAAAGGTTCCCATAATACCTGATGATGCTACGCACGAGGCTTCTAGAAAGAAGGCGATATACGATACTCTTTATCAGAAAGAAACGAAATTTTAATCATTTTTATGCAATATAATGAAAATGTTATTAAATCTTAAGTTGTAAGCGGTACCAATAAACTCGTTCTTTCTGTAAGAAGAGGTTTCTCTTGTTTTATTTACTATTATTAAAGATACCTTGTCATTGTTTATTTGTCGATATGATTGTTGCTTATTCTTATTGCTGTAAATATTTTTAGGTCAAAGTACTGAACTTGTACCAGTCCCATACGAAGAAGTAAAAAAATATAGTTCCTGGGGTCCAGCGTATTTAATCCAAAAAGATCTAATACCTTTAAAGATGAAAGAAGAAGCAAAGCAACAACTACAAAATGCAAAGCAAACCCAAGAAGAAGAACCTGCTCCAAACTTCATGACTGCAGAACAGCGTTTATTGTATTTATCGGATAAAAAGTTACATCCTTTATACAAGATTTATAAAGATTTCCCCAAAAGGAAAAATTTAGGTCTACCAGAACGCGAGTTTTATAAGACCCGAAGCGGTCCTATTGGCATAGATGAAATTCCACAAGAAATGAAAGTTAATAGTAATGTAATAAAAGCGAAAAATGCTTTTGATCCCAACCAGAACGTCGAGTCGTTACAAGGTTTAGTCGCCAAGATTGCGGAAATGAGAAAAAATGAAAAACCAACTATGGAAGGCGCTATATTAAAAGCAGAGGTTAAGAGTACGAAACAAAAGGCTGCTTTTGATACGGCGCATCAAGAGGACAAATTTTGGTCTGTTGCGAAAGTCAGAAATTAAATGAATAATTGAGTCGTAGTTAATTTGTGTGTAACTCAAGTATTATTCTATATAATAATAAAGTATTGTAATAACAGAAGTGTCTTGAAATATTATTAAATTTGACGTGTCGTAAATGCTTCTAGCTGGTGTAGTAGTATATAATGTTAACAATTACTGGTAGGTGATAAAAAACAAAAATATTTAATTAAAGCAATCTGATAAGCTAACGGCGGCGTCAAAAGTTAGATAAAGCAACAATATTACCTGAAGCCAGTGGAGACACCTTTAGAATCTAGCGTCAAACACCATTTTTCCTTTGACTAATATCAAGGTATGTGTTTCCCAACGAAATTGGACCCAGTAGACTCACGACTCTGTTGGCTAGTGCCCATCAATAAATTAGTGAATAATTCATCAAATAATTAACGAAGTAATTGGAAGGAGAAGATTTATTGCGGTTTGCTCCAGAGTCAATGTTACTTGTATGTCCTGTGATAAATGTGGCACCGGTTAAATATTGTTAATCTTATACTGAATATTCATTTTTAATAATAATATTATCTGTGTTGCTATGTTAAAGAAATGTATAACATTAAAAACGATAATATTAGTCAACCGGATTCAGCAGTTTCAACATGCAGTTTTGTTAAAATAGTGAACAGAACGTATGGACTAAATATTTGCAAATCAAAGCAGATCAAAAGCGGACTGTAGTTCAAGAAGGTTTAACAAATTAAGATGAGACTCTGCAAATCAACTATAAATACTTAAGTAAAAAAGAGACACCAGACTCGTCAAATCACTCGTCCAGAAAACCTGTTTTTAGTCATGAAATAACCTTCTTAGTTTGGAATTTCTCTACTCACTAACAGATCAGAAACAAAATATGGTGAATAAAATGGAATCGAATTATGGTTATTTCTACAGTGGCAGTTCGGCGTTTCCTGAATGGTATAACAAGGGAATGAAAGGTATAAGATGTCTGGTCGCTCCGAAAGAAAAGGACAAGGGAGCCTGAAATCGGCCTCGTTACCAAAACTATCTCAGTCCCCGCCAGCTCCACCGCCTCCGTTGGATGCAAAAGCATCCCCACGAGACAATCTCACTCTGGCTACGAGGACACCCCAACCACAATTGAGTTTATCTAGAAGACCCAACTTTCAGCATGAACTGGAAAACCTACCGTAACGTATCAAGAGGAAGATCTTAAACGCTAAATAGAAATCAAAGTTGTCAAGATACGTAGCGACGGTAGAACCATCTTGTGTTTAAAAAATAGACTAACAATATCTAATAACGAGGCTAATAATTCCATAATGAGCAGATAGCATCAGACGTTTCAGGATTCTAAAATCAATGGTTCCCCACTGATCAGTTTGATCATTGAGTTATAAAGCTTGGTAAGGTATCCATAAGCAAAATTATGTGTTCGATGGCTTCATAGAAGATAGCTGTTAACATCACGCATTAATAACAGTAATTTTCTTTCATTCATTTTGGATTCCGAAAACCAAACATTTTGAAAAGTTAAGAAAAAGGCACAAAAAGAAATGAGCCTGGAAGTTCTATAAGATTCACTTTTACAGTTCATCAGCTTTTCCACCCAAAGTTTCTCTCACTAACCAGTCTATCAATCAAAAGCAACTAGGGAATCAGCTGATATCTACTCACACTTTCTTTTGGATGTAGAGAGGCAAGTTAGATCCCAAATTGGTACACATAGATATAAACCTACAAGCCTACTAAATATGCAAACCTGTTTTGTCGTTATACGAGCAACCTCGGCTTCGGATATCTATCTCTGACTTAGATGAACATCCTACACTTAGCAGTTTTTCAAAGAAAATTGCAGTTAAACTGCAGCAACAACTCATTGGAAAAACGGTTTCAGCAAAAGTAAAGTAAAACATTCTAAATCCACTTTTAAGGATAAGAGAAAATCTCTAAGGAATTATCAAAGGAATATCTTGATAGTTAAGAATTGTAAAAATAAAAAGCAAGAGATGCACTAAATGAAAACATGAGTTTGAACCTTTCTCTTGTGTATGCATAAAAACTAGAGCATTTGTTAATAAGCGAGGTGACTGGAAGACATGATCAAAAGATCGATCGCCGAAAACCTTAAAGTATGACGTGTAAAAAAGTCTTGGCGTAGATAAAATTGACTTTCTCACTTTTCGTTGCAAAAACTTCATTTAAAGTTGCAATGGACGTGTTTAAGCTGGGAGGTTTAGAAAAGCGCTAGACTAAAACAGAACTGTGGACGTAAATGGGTTCAAATGGTATAAAAGTAGAATGACCCTTGATTTTGTACAAAGAGAGAAAAGTACTGTTCGTGAACACGGAGGACCTTCTCAGTGATCAATGATCATCTATCGCTGTTAGAATTGACCAATTGGCAGATACCAATGTGCAGGACGTTCCTTAAAGAATAGAACAAAATCGTTTAACGCTTGGTTTCAGTCTCAATCTGACTAAGAAGGGCGTTGTTAACAATTTGAATATTCTACTGCTCAAGATTGTAGTGATAAAAGAAGTCTAACTTGTGTTTAAATTGTTGGGTGGTCTGTAACTATTCTGTTCATCAATCGCTAAATTGTTTTAAAAAAAAAATAATTGTGATTTTAAAAAACTTTAAAATCTTAGCTTAAGAACAGCTGAGCCGATTTCGTTGATTGGTGTAATATTTAAAGAGACTATTCCGAAACATAGAAACATGGAAACGAAAAATCAGGCGGAAACAGAATTTTGTTTTTAGAAACACAGAAAGGAAAGCTATAAAAGTGACAAATCTCAAATTTTAGATTTCTGTAAACTGGCCAACTTGGGAATAAAGGTCAACGCAAGAACTAGAAGGTAGAAGCCATCTGTGCTTGTTTGTACACTAAAATCAAAAAATAGCTTTCCTGTTGCAAACTTGGTTTGTTGTGCATCAAAACTTTACATTTCATAACATAGACGAAACGCTAGAGATTCTTTGTTGGGAATGCTTTAACACAGGGTAGAAGAAAGTATATTAGAAGAATATATCTAGAAGAGTATGTCTTCTAAATGGCGACTGTTATGAAGTATTGAAGGCTCATTGCTTTCTGTGCCCATACCGTACTAACCTTCCCATCATATTTAACTCACAAACTTCTACCGATTTACTCTTGTTTTTAAGTAAAAGAGTCTGTCTGTCGGGAACTAAAGTGATAGACGTTGCATATGTTTAGCAGGAAATTTATAGTGAAATATTGCTGCAGATCTACATCAGGAAAAAATGTAATGTTATTATTACAAGTATGCTTTAGCTAAAGAACAATTCAGAAAAGTGATTTGTTATAGTCATAATAGAACTCGCCAGAAGCGATAGAAATTACGATTTTAGTATAAAATATCGTATTTAACTATATCGATAGAAGAAATAGAAATATTAAGAATAAAATACTCAATAGTATCAAAATCAAGTCGACGTTGTATTTGTTCCCTTCGTGCGTCAAGATTTCACACGTTCTTTTCTAACCATGTTTTCCTGTTTCTTATTTTGTGAGAATATTTAAGTTTTTTGTTTTCAGCAAAAATATACAAAGCAGTAGATTAGATTAGTTTGAAGAGACAAAAATATCAATAAATTGATCTTTAAAATGGGCAACATTTTTCTAACTTAACCGGCTCTTTATTGCTTATCGGTTTCACATTTCCATTGAATTCAACTAATGAATATAAAACAAAGAATGTTCCCAAAATATCCACCTTGTTAAACACCAAAAAAAAAACATGTGAAACTGATATTAAGAGTGCATTGCATCTGTTTTTATTACCTTTTGTTCGTCGTTTATTTTCAGTATGTCTAAAAACTCACCGCCTACGCATTTTACATGAAAGCTAATAATTGTTTAGTGGAAATAAATTTTACAAACAAAAATTTATGTAGACGTTAATACGGTATATTTTTATCTAAGAAGGAAAGAGAGCATATAATTTCTTTTTAAGTAGTGCCAGCTTACGTACCACTGCTTCTCGTGTAACTGTTTCAAAAATTATCATTTTACCAAAATGTTTGAAATGAGAATAAATCTTCTTTTATTAGATGTTTGTGGGATGCGAAAATGATTATGCTAGCCCACGTTAGTTGATTTTTCTTGACTCTATTCTAAAATAGAAAAGAAATAAGTCTAATAAGATCAAATTTATGTAGGTATTTAATTCTGGAAGTCTTAATTTCGACATGTAGGCTAAATCAACTGGCAAAATTAAGAGTGCCGCACAATAATAATAAAAAATACATTTGATGACTTCAATGCAATATGGAAGATTGTAGGTACCTTTTTTCAGTTAAGAACTCTAATAAGTTTTATTGAGTTCAAAAGAGATAGAAAACACTAAAAGTATCCTTCAAAGTTACACTTGAAAGGTGACTAATAAAGACAATATGTGACACTTACACAACACGTCAGTCCGTATACGGAGTATTTTAATAAAACCAGAATAGTATGGTTACGAAAACAAAACGAAACTATTGAAAAAAGTATTGATAACTGCATTTTCGAAATCTAATCGTTTTTTAATTAGCTTAAAGTGAGTAGATGCTGTAATATTTGAACTTGAAAGTGTTGTAATAGCCTTCTGTTTTTGTCCAATTTCTTTACTTTTTTGTTGGCACTTTCATTATATAAGGTGATACGGTATACGCAATTTAGGTTATAACACGAAAGATTTACATAGATGTTCAGAAAAAAAGAGATTAAGGTAGCTACTAATTTATTTCACGTAACACGAGCAAAAGGAATTACAGACAAAGTGTCTCTTAAGTTTGACAGGTAGCGGGACAGCTTTTGGTTCAGATTTTTCAATCTTTATGATATCCTAACCTACATATCGTATCACCTAATTTCAATTCGGTCTTTTGTGTTATTAGACGGAGAAATTTGTGACAAAAGATGTGTTTTCGAAAAATGACTTTATTGTAGAGAATTATTCAATCCATTCAAATACGAATCGATAACATAGTTATAACAAAATAAGACAGTATAGTATAGGAAGATTAGCACATACCTTAGAAAACTTGAAATTCAATAAAAAACGAGGAAAGTGATTTCAACAAGAAACTATGGAGAGCTTACGAGGCACTCAGAATTCTTTTCTAGAAAATAGTAGAAATACATTCCAGAATAGATATGTGTGATTACAAAGAAAGTTTTCTGCAGTTTGAGAACTTTATAAAAAAAAGACTTTTGTAGAACAATTATCCGACTCCTGACATGACTAGAATCATAAACACAAAGAATGTATGTAAAGTTCGTCAAAGAGTATTTTAAATGAAAGCTTCTTTAAACTATGGAGAGTTTCAAGTACAGCACATTTTTGAAAGAGTGCATGCCGATAAAACGGTATCACATTGCAAAATTGATTGTAGTTTAGGTATCAGAATATATATGTACAAAGAAGAAAGGAATTGAATTAGAAGATTAAGCAATTTTGCTAAAAACAAAAACATTCTACTGCCTACATTTTAACAATTTTTTAAAATCTTTCTATTACTTAACGAAGTGTTTCTTTTAATGAATAAATTCAACTTTTGTATGTATGACCATCTTTACATTTATAGAAATATTGTGTGTCAATTCTTCAGATAACACCAAAGTACTCAGGATTAATTAATTCTAAAGGCAACAAAGTTTACAATTCAATCAATTTATCCAAACTTGGGTAGACTAAGGCGAATTGGATCACAAGGCCATACCAGCTCACAAGTTCGTATCAGCCTAACTCTCCATCATAATACTGATATATCTTTAACTAGTGGCTCTGAAAAAAATCAAGTCATCAACAAACTGCGTTCGATTAGTACTGGCGCACTTTCTTCTGTCACAGAGCACGATGTAACTGGTGTGGCTATAAATAACATTTTTCTGAGAAACAAAAAGTACTAAACTTGCTGAAAAACTGATTTTACATTTAAAATCTCCTAACAAAGCCTATGTTTTAAAAAAGCTGCTAGAGAAAAAAGAAAATTTTTATTTATCCGATTCGCCTTCAGTTTTGGGGCTAAACAAGTAATTCTCGCATTCAGATTATTTCACATGGGAAATCAAAACTGGTATGTCTTCCTATAATTTTAAATTTAAAGTCAAAAATACAAAATTAAGAATTAACAATAAGACTTTGTTGTTTTGGTATTGAAGATAAAGTGATCCGATTCGCCTCGCTTTACCCTATCTTGAAAATCCAGACAAAGTGGACTGCAAAGAGATGGTACATAATAACAAAATAAATAAAACCACAATAATTGTAGAAATACAACCAAGAAGCTTGATGATGTAGGAAGCTGACCAAAAGAACCAAACTTCAGTGATCCTGTTCCACCATAAAGAAAAAGAAAGGTAATTACAAAGAAAATAAATTAAGAGTAGTATTGCCTTTGAAATGCTTATTTTAGGTCAAATAGTTCTTTGAAGAATGTATGGTAGAGATTCTTCAAGACGCAATTATCTAAGACCTTGCATCTACATCTGCAATTTACAAATGAAAGAGGTATAAAATACATTTTTGCTTTTAGTAGAAAGTTAACATCCATTTTATAAGAGAAATAGATTAATATTAAACAAAGTGAATAAATGGCATTTCTGCCTCAAGATCAACTCTGTTTCTATAGCGGTACTTTTAGGCACTAATTATTTTGACCGGACAATATAACTTATGCTAGATGTTAATACAGAACAAAAACCAGTAATTTTAGTTGGTTTCTAGAATGTTTACAAAGAGCAAAGTCGGATGGCGAATTTCTTGGGCTGTGCTGTAAACATATTGACCTTCGAGGTTCTCTGCTTCCTTTAAGCAACTGGGATAAAAGGAACCGCAAGGATAAATAGTAAGGGCATGAAACAGAAAATTGCTCCTATTTAGTGAATTCGCAGCATATCTTTCAACATCTCTCAGCTGTTGTCTTTGCACGCAAACGACTTACATGGTATAGCGAGTCCCTACTAGCCTTACATAGCAGATTAACAGGCGTTTTTCGGTTTGTCAGTCATAAGCCAAGACACAGAAAATCGGTAGTATTGGTACTTCTAACTATCAACAATACTTTTATTTTTTCTTTGAGTCAGATGTAATTTATGCTTCTATTTATTTTTAACAGCTACTTCTTATATAATGCTGAACCGACTTCTTTGCCTTTTGATATTTTTAAATTCTGAAAAAAGTAATGCAGTGCTATTAAAGACTAGCTTCAGTATTTGTTTGAGCCCTCAAGTAAAATCAATATCCTAACGGTACTCTTTTTAGAATGGTTGTAAGAAGGTACCTAAAAGACAGTATAGTTTTGGTGGTCGAGGTGACCACACCAACGGCAGAAATAAATAAAGTAAAGTTGCTATACTCAAGTGAGGTTTCTAAAAGTCCTATTTTATTACTCGAAAACGATGCATCTCACAGCGGAAATACAGAGGTAATCTTTTGATCAAAGTAACTGATTTTTTAATTGCACAACGTATTTTTTGTAAATAAGCTTGTTTCCTGTACTTTGATGTGGACATCGAAACCAATGTGTGAAATAACAATAGCAAACAAATAAGGAACAAGCGTATGATAAAGTGATGAGAAACGTGGCAATCCGGGTATTAACTGAGTCCCAAAACTTTACTAGAATTAGTAATAAAAACGCTTAATACGATAGATATCAGCAAGAGATCCCAGAAAAAACTATACAAACATTTTGTAGGTAGCAAATAGTGGGTTACCGAAAAAGTGCAATTAATGTCAAAATGGCAGCTGCAAAAATGGCTCCATTATAATAACACCTTGCCAAAATACACATGAGAAGTATATATGGAAGAAAAAACAAACTTTTTATTTTCAAGATATTTGTAGGCATTATTTTTAAGCATCATCTTGGTAAAGCACTATATTTCTAATGATACCATTTTGGTCTGTTAAATCACGTATTAAATAATTATTAGACTTACCGAAAAGTAGAAAAACAAAAGAAGCTGGAATAAAAATTAAAAATCGTATAGTAACAACCAAGCAGAACATACATAGCATTTCAATTCTATCACACCTTATAGCCAAATACTGAAAAGCAAGGAATCAGAAACTCGTTTTTAACATTCAGTATCTCGAAGACAGTTCACTCTAAGAAATTCATTTACGTTAAAGAAACAGTCTTAGTTTTGACTCATGAGGTTTCTCAATTTCAAAAAGTCAAAATCTCTTATCAAAGCAATTTTCATAATGCCAAAAAAGTCAATTAGATTATGTTGGATACTTCAAACATTATCACTTTGAAAGCAATGAAAACAGCAATCTTTCGGCGAATAAATGTATTCTTTTAGAGAATGAACAAGATTTCTGCTGTTAAACGTTTAAACATCCCAACAACTCAGGGTTTGTATTTCCTTTATACTTTTGTTCCATATGTAAACTATATTATCCGACGGTATTCAATTTACTGTCGCAGGGTTAAGCAGCTAGCAGCCAAGTGAATACGTCTCAGGCTTCATCCTCTGAAGACTTCCCCCCAGGAAGCCTGCTACCAAAGAAAGTATTGAGGTAACGAAGCAGTAGAATATACCGTCAGGGTATGTCATGACAATCTAGTTTTGAATGCAGATCAAATTTCAATGTTGATTTTACGGTCGCAATGCTTATGGTTTGGCCATTCTAGCTGTTTTTACGATTGATTCATCGATTTGCTGGTAACAAAGATTGATAATTTCGGATTTTCGAATCGCTTTTGTGAGGCAGAGCCCATTGCAACGTACGCAAGAATGCTTTCTTGCATATTTTAGCCTTCACGGTGGACATGGAATTCCAAATCTCGAAATATGTATATAAAGCAAAAGGTCTTATTTTCATGACTTTATGTGTGTATAAAATGCAGTTTTTTTCAGTTTGTAAATAGGAAATTTATTGCCTTCTGGATTCGACAGGATTACTATTCACTTTTTTAGGATTTGTTTATTTGTAATCTAATTAAAATTGAAGAAGCGACTGTTTAACATTCTCATCAGTACTACTTTACCTTATTTCATTTTGATTGTAATAACTTGTAGTTTGTTTCATACAATTGGAGGTAAACAGTGGCTTAAGGTAAGTCCTGGCTACCCAGTGTTGATGTAAACTGCGGTGGACTACCAGTCAACTTGAGGATGACGGTTTATTTCTTCTTCATTATTATTAGTAATGCATTTGAAGACCATTCGCAGAATGTTTATTTTCAAAAGTAGTTTGAACTTCCCTTCTCATCTTCAACTCAGGTTAACCAGCTCGCAGTTTTTTTATTTCCGTACTGGCTTCATTAGTATGGATGTAGGT
>VTPC01004095.1:0-10781 GCA_011009095.1 Ignelater luminosus
TTTTTAGATCGAGGAAATGGACTGACTAAATCTAAACTAACCAATTGAAAAGGGTAAGAAGCTTCCTTAGGTTTTCCCATCAAGCCGGCACGAGGAGCATGTGACGATTTGCTACTGACACAGGTGGCACACCTAGCTATATAAGCAGGATAATATAATTCGGAAATTCGAACTAGGGTCTTAAAAAAACCTAAATGAGCTGCGGTGGGATCATCGTGATATTGCTTCATGATGTCCTTACGCTGCAGACGAGGAACTACAGTTTTCCATTCAGAAAGATTGGATCTCAGAGCGTGCCTATTAGGTATAAATCCATTTATTTTTTAGGTTTTTAGGTTTATAGATGTCAAGTATTGTGCATGTCTTAATTTATTGAGTATATTCGGCACAAAAGAGAGAGGATATGCGTCCCGTTTGGTCAAAAAATTCAATTTACGGCCATCAAAATATAATCGATGTTAACCATTAGATTCTCTAACTAATAAGATAGGACTACTCCAAGCTGGTGAACTTGGCTGTACCACACTTAAAGCTAACATCTTGCCTAGTTCCTGATTTGGTAAGGTCTGGACAGCAGGAGAGACAGAGATATATCACTGTTTGACAAGTCAAACAGATCCCGCATCAATAAAGTGACTGACCAAGAAAGTTTTACCTAAACCTGTTAAGGTTTGAAATGCACTAACGACTTCATTAAGCTGACCTTGCTGAATATCAGTTAAAGAAGAGATATCTTTAATAACACTAATCACTGCTACTTGCTTAACGGCTGAAGTTGCATTCCAACTATTTTTATTAAAGTTTATTGAGATTCCAAACAGCTTACAAAAGTCAACATCTAATATCAGTTTATGTTGAATGGAAGGGATTACCCAAGAAGTTAAATACTCAGGAGACGAGTTAATAGTAATAGGTATCCTCTCCATTCCTTGGACAAGTTGTGCGACGCCATCTGCAGTAAAAATTGAAACATTATCAGGAGACTTAACTTCTAAACCTTAAGATTCCAAGGGTTTGATACCGGAACGTGAAATAATTGAGATCTCCGCTCCGGAATTCGAAAGGGCAATAATTTGACAATTATTGATCTGAACTTTGATAAACGGTCTCCAACTGAAAGGAAGAGAACCCAGTACTGGACTGACCTCAAAATTCCTATAAAATAACCTTAGCTCCTGCAACCAAGACCGCCATTCCTCTGCAGAAGTTTTATGTATGGTGCCGAGTGAAGAATTAGCTGACGCCTTCATGGGAACATTTTGTTGCTCCTTAAGTTTTGGGCATTTAGGACAAGTTTGTGCAGAGACATTGAGGAATCTACAACGATGACAGAATCAACTTCGAGCCTGTTGACAATTTCTGAAGAAGTGCCCCTTCTGACCACAATTCGAACAAATTCTCTGTACATTTTTTTTTATTTCAGCAGTATGTCGCCTTTGTTGCACTCTAATGACAGGCTTATAAATCAATTCGGCTTCCAGCAGCTCAGAAACATTTGAAGATTGAGGTTTAAACTTATTTATATGAACTCTATTTTGTTCAATTACCCTGCAGGCACATTTTAAATCTCTTATAGTTTTGATATCAAGAAACAATAAACGCTCTGAGAAAGAAGCAAAAAGATTTTCAAGAACAGCTATAAACGAAGTGACCTTCTCATCTTTTCCCTGGGTTTTATTTTTGATTTCTTCCCACAACTGATTATCAAAGTCATAAGGTAGGAAGTCCTGCTTTAACAACTGAACAAGGTCATCCCATGTTCTGACTTGGTCTCTAAATGATCTATACCAAATCAACGCTAGTCCCTTAAAGAGATCGATAGCTGATGTTAATGTTTATACGTTCCAGAAATGACACCAGTTTGTAGCGTGTTCCAACGAGTTATTAAATTGTCCTAATCTAGAAGGGATTGCAAAGTCATTTTGATTATTATTACTTCTAACGGGTTTCATAGAATCACCTACCACACAACTACTTGAATGGCCAATATTATCTACCGGTAAAGAAGAAATTTGATTTCCCACCTAGTCTCTCTGCATTACCGGATCCAGAGCGAAGTTCCTGGACTATGTACCATCTAAATGGGAGTTAATAGAACAACCTTCGACACTTACTACGTCGTTCATTCATTCAGGGATAGGAAAGGCCTGAATTACTTGGGTAACATCTGAAAACAACCCGACGAAGAGGTACCTTCTGTGTTGACACATTTCGTGGGGAAGATGCACTCAAATTCCTCGCTAACTTATTCTCATTAAGATCTAATAACGGTGGTTCAGGTATGGAACCTAGATTGGGGTCAGAAAAGTCAATTAAAGAATCCACCGGTATTTCAGTGTTCAACGTGGAATTTTTAAGGACTTGTAGAGTTTTCCCTATTTGTATACATTCGCGCTTCATTTCTCTCAAAGCTGAGATTCGCTCCAATGACTCCGGATGTATCATTTTCAGTCTCATACAAAAGTGGTGTTGTAGACAGCAGAGGCGACGAAACGCAGGCGAAACTATATTGCCGTCAAAATTACCTTTTAATTTTCGCAATTTAGCCATTATTGCCTGGCAAGCTCTTACTTCCATTACAGGATCGAAGTCTAATTTTTTAATCAATGATCCATTTCTAGAATACCCCCTAGCATCGTACGTTTTAGATCGCAATTCTTTATTATTGGGATATCCTTAATTGTTAATTCATACTCAATTTCAGGCAGATTCTAATATCGAGGTTCCATTTTTTCAAACTTCCTTTCATACAACACAGCCTTAAAATCTAAACGATTCTAAACCATGTATTGGAGCAAGAGACTTTGATTTTCTCTTCTGTTTAACATGTTTGAGTATCACGATAGTCCTCTAGATTGTGCTTTGCTGATGCTGTAGACCAACAAGCTTTTTAGTAGGAATTATTTGAGTTAGTAAACAACTACTTTGATTGATTAACAAGATTTGCAAGTTTATCCAAAACTGACATGCCTATTTTTTTAAGTTTGTGGCATACCAGGGAGTTATTGAAAGCTAAATTAACTTGCCCACAGAAATATTTTCCTCTCCTGACAATTTCATTCGCTTCTTACTGTAACATGCAATTTTGATGATACCTTTCCAGTTTTTTATTTTTCATTTAAGATCGTAACGAGAAATATTCAAGATTTCCTGTAGTTATAGTTAATACATTAAGGTACTTGTAATTTCTTAATTGATGTATAGTAAACAATGAAATGTAATAGAGTGAAGAGCTGATGAGATATCGTGTGTTACAGAACTATTTATTATTACAACCAAACGACTAGTTTGATAGAAACAGGAAAAAAAACACTTCAAGTAAGATAAGGTGTCACGCCATGTGGACAAATCAATAAAACATTTTTTCTAGTCGTAAAGTTTTTTGTCAAATTGGCCGTGAAATTCGCCTGATATAAAACGTTTTGGAACTGGTGAAAAGAAGTTAGCCAAAGAAACAAAAGTGAGTTAATTGAGAAGGTGCGGTACTGTCGTAACGAAAAATTAAATTGGGTTTTTAAATAAAATATCCAACTTCTGTAATTATTTGTAGTCTGAGTAATCATTAATGTAGATACCATTAAAATGTTGTATTCAGTGTTGATGATGCTTTCGTTTTTTTCTTACAATTATTACCAAATGACATTTCTAGTTATTTATAACTTATATGCATCTTTGAACACAAATTAAAATTGCAATGACTTTTTTTTTAAATAAATACAAAATCTCAAAATAGAACTCATTAAGGCAAATCAGTGAAATTCCAAGCTACAAACGCTATTAAGGGCAAAATTGGCATTAAACTTAATAGTACACTACAAAGAAGCTAAAGCAAGAATCATTAAAGGAATTGGTTGTATTACATGGCAGTTTCCGGATATGCAGTTTCCCGAGGGAACATTTTAGAAAAGCAATTAGTTGCGTAATAGAACTGTCTGGCATGTACATATACAAACCTGTCTTGTATGGGTTTGAAAACATATTCCACTAGAAATTGTACAACCAAACCAAAGGGCTCATTAAAGTAGTTAATTGTTACAAAAGTTTAGAGAGACATAATAAATAATTTTAACGTCAGATACGCTAAAACAATAAATGCATTCAATCGTCCTTAATATGTATTAATTTCAAGCCTACTTAGTGATTCTAAAGTAAAGTTCTGCACGATTACTTTGCAACTTGTAGTTTAATTAATCTCACAGTTGGGAGAACTTGTATATGAGAACATCCTTGCTTGGTAATTGGCAATAAATTTCGTGTTAATTAAATTTTCCACTATATTGGCTGCTTAAAACACTTTTAACTTGAAAAAGTTACATTTTTCCTTTTTTTTTCAGACTTACAACATGGATGCACAAGTTGGAGAATCATCAGCATGCGCCACAGCCTTGATGTGCGGAGTTAAAACAAACTTCGAAACTGTAGGATTAGATGCCCGAGGCCGTTTCGAGAATTGCTTTTCTAGTTTTTCTTCTAGAGTTCCATCCTTAATAGATTGGGCGCAAGAGTCCGGTAAGAAAATGCTGTTTATAAATTTCCAGGCCATCTTGTTGTAAACGTGACTGCTTTTCTTTATAAACAGGGAAATATATTTTTGAAATGTTTACGATATTTTTTTTCGGAACTATAAACGATATAAATCAAGATTTATAGATAGTCGAATGCATAGCTTTGACATAAAAACAAAAGATCTAGGAAACTAAAAATTATAGAAAGGCGTAAATCTTCTTCCTATTTATATTATAAAATATAAGAATCAATAGAATATACCATTTTTCATAGTCTGATGTTGTATATCATCAAGTTAAAACGATAAAGCTCTAAAATATTTTTTGCCAGGATATTTTTTTTATAAGCTGCGGAAAATTCGTCAAAGTTAACCTTTTGTTCGATGACCTTTTTCCACTTGGCTACGTAGATTGGAAAGCTTCATTTATTACTCACAATGAAAAAAGAAAAATAATAATAATAAAAAAAAATTGTATAAATAATTACTATACTTTCAAAAAACTTCTATTTAAAAGCTGAATGGTTTGAATTATGGTCGTCTCCGCAATTTTTGTTTATATATGTCATGTCTGGGGAAAGTAAAAAAAGGAAAGGCAACGAAGTAAAATAAAATAAATCCTAATAAAATCAAAAGGATTGTTTAATCAGAATCGCAAAGTTTGAGTAGATAAGAATTTTTATGGTAAGCTGAATAGTAAAAATACCACATAAATTTCTTCAAAACACGATATACGTGTCTCAAACAAATTTCCATATTTTGTTAAGCGTATGCTTGGTGCAGTAATAAATCGAGTTCTGAATAGGAACCGCCCAAAATCTGTAGTTTATATGCAAAAAAGAAAGCATAAATTGGAGTTCAAATTCATCCCCGGCGGCTGTAAACTAATGGATGATCGTTATCTTCCTCTACCCTTAAACGAAAAACAGAAGTAAACCTGCGGATAAAAAGCTCTGCATTACTCGAAACCTTTTTACCACGGTCTTTACGTTTAAGTTTTCTTTTTACACCAGACTGCATCTACTATTCAGTAAATGAAGCTGGATTTCTTACTTCAGCACTTCACTAATTTGATGCAGTGCTTCGTTTGATTCCAGTTTAAATAGCATTAATTTCGTCTTACACCTAGGGAATTCTTAAGATTTCTTTAATTCGCAATTGTTATATTTTTCCATTCGTTTTAATTACGGAAATAGACTATTCGCAAAGAGCGACTACTTCAAAGTAAAACAAATTTATAAAGTCTGCAGGATTAATTTGTTTTTTTAGGAGATACTGGAATATGTATTTCTTTGTCGGTCGTTTTATTAAAACTTCGATTTATGTACTTTAATATCACTGCCGACACAAATAGAAGTTTCTTTTTGATGCGATAATTACAATTTCTGTTAACTTTTTATAGCGTTACAAACGTAATATCTTCAATTTTATATTTTAGTAATATTTAATATTAAAGATTTATAATGCTATTGTGAATTAACCTAAATAAAAATGTAGATGAACAAACCTTTATACTGATGTAAGGAGGAAAGCTTGGAAGGGGGCATATAACCTCACTGTGTTGTTAGCCGTAGTAATAAACTGTATAAAATAAAGATTGTCGATGTAAGTGTATGAAATGTTATTATCAGTTATTTAATAAATAAAGAATTTCAATTTGTATCGTTCTTATTCATTGGAATACCTAACATAAATTGGCGACGAGTTAAATCGACACCACGTGCTCAAGATAGAAACATTAACAACAACTTATAATGGCATTAATTGGTTCCATAGAACCATTCAATCCTTGCGAGTCTGACATAATCTCAAATATTGAGCGTATGAAGCAGTTATCTCAATGTAACAAAGCCCCTAAAGAAAAACAAGTAGCAATGTTTTTAACCCTAATTGGAGGAGAAGCGCATAATGTTTTGAAGGATTTGGTGGACCTAGTGCTCCCCAGCACAAAAACATACAAAGATTTAAAGAAAGTTTTATCAAATCATTATTGTCTCAAGAAGTTAGTTATAGCTAAAAAGTATAAACTTTATGGTACTCAACAAGACCCAATTGAAGATATAAAATCGTTTGCTGCAAAATTGAAAAAATTAAGTTTGGAAACTTTTCAAATGATGCTCTTAGAGATAAATTTGTATGTGGCTTACGATCCAAAAATATAAAAAGAAAGTTGTTAACAGAAGAAGACCTAATCTGGGATAAAGCCTTTAAAATTACTGTTAGTATGAAAGTTGCGGAAGGACAAATCAGGGCTATGGGATCGCAAGCAGATGTAATAAATAAAACTAGGTAATAGTACATTTGGAAATTCATCAAAACAGCTTGGAGAAAAACAAAAGCCAAGGCAGTCTAATTTTTCTTTGGAAGGAAAACCATGTTATCGGTGCACAATAAAGCATGATCCTGAATCGTGTCCTGCTAAGAACTGGGAATGCTATCAATGTCACAAAAAGAGCCACACTAGGGAAACCAACAGTCAATGTCCTGGTTAAGGAAACAGAGGGAAGTGGAGAGTCAGATGAAGAAGATTCTCTAGATTTAGGTTTAATTGCAAAAATTCAATCAGAAAATGAAAAGTCGCTTAAGGTAAAGTTACAAATAAAAGGTAGACTTGTAGAATTTGAAATAGATTCTGGTGCTTGTAAAACTGTAATGCTTCTGTTAGACTATAAAAAGTTATTTTCATGTCTAGAATTATATCCTGTAGAGTATAATTTCAAAGTTGTTACAGGAGAAAGTGTTAAAATTATAGGTGAGGTGAAAGTCACAGTTGATTGCAGAAACGAGATTTATTGTTTACCATTAGTCATTTTAGATGGTAGTCGTAAGTTCATGCCACTGTTGGGTAGAAATTGGTTAAAGGTTCTTAAACCTACTTGGAAAAATTTATTTTGTTTAGGTCATGTCACTCATAGAGATGTAAAGGTTGTTGAGAATAAGTCTGAGCAGCAATGAATAAGTGGTTCAGAGGTCAAATTGGCTTTGGTAAATTCTGCAGAACAGTCCAGTAATAGTAATATGGAGTTAATTAAACACGTTAGTTATAGTCATGTCAATAATAAAAGAAATTATTATATAAAGGAGATAAGAGAGAAATTTGCTGCTGGTTTCTCTGAACCATCAAATTCATTCATTGATAACCTTAAAGTAAAATTAAAAATTAAAGAAGGTACTCAGCCCACTTTTTACAGAGCTTATGATATGCCTTATGGGTTAAAAGAGAAACTTGACTTGGAACTGTCAAAAATGGTTGAGGTTGGTATTTTAAGCAAGGTTAGTTTAAGCAATTGTAGTAGTAGTTCCCAAGAAAAATTCAGATGAGTTGCGAATTTGTCTAGACTTAAAAAAAGCCTCTCGATCATTGTGTCTTGCCATTACCAAGAGATACTTTTGCATACTTAAGTGGTAATAAATATTTTACAGTTATTGATTTAAAGGGTGCTTATCAACAACTCCAAATTAGTAAAACATCCCGAGAACTTTAACTATAAATACTCATGTAGGACTTTTTATTTATAATAGACTTACTTATGGTATTAGTGCAGCGCCCGCATTTTTCAGACTATCATGGATACTATGTTGTCAGGTTTGCCAAATTCAAAGTGTTACTTCGATGACATTTTAATTTTTCCTGAAAGTTTAGAACATCATCATAAAAATGACATTGCAGTCTTTAAAAGTTTCAAAAAATTCAATGTTAAGGTAAATAGAAAGAAATGTAAATTTTATGAAACTAAAGTGGAATTCTTAGGTCACACTATTGACAAAGATGCTATCCATCCTACAAATGAGAAACTCGAATGTATTAAGAAAGCACCAACACCAAAAAACTACTATGGAAAGTTCCTACCCATGCTATCTATAAAACTTAAGCCTTTGTAAGATCTGTGTAAGTCAAGTGTAAATTTTGAATCCAACTAGTCAGCTGATTGTGAAAAGGCATTTAAAGAGAGTAAGCAGCTGTTAAGTTCAGATAAGCTCCTTGTCCACTATAACCCTAAATTATCTATATATCTGACCCGTGACAGTCGTGGGTATGAAGTAGGAGCCACCCTTACTCACCGTTTAAATGGCATAGACAGACCTATATTGTTTGCTGAAACGGAAAAAATATTCATACTTAGAAAGGGAAGCCTTAGCGTTAATATTTGGTTTAAGAAAATTCCATAAGTACATTTTTCCCGAAGTGTGTCTAATTACAGATCATCAGCCATTACAATTTAAATTTGCTAGAAACAAGAATGTACCTGTTTCAGCAGCTGCACGTATAACACGTTGGGATATTACCCCATTAGGGTGTAATTGTGATATCGAGTACAAAAAGGGTCAATTAGTTAGTAATGCAGATGGATTGTCACGTCTCTGGTTGGAGTAACTGTCTATATTCATTTAACTTAATCAATAATGTTCCCTTGCATAATAGAGATATCGTTAGTGCCTTAAAAAAAGACAACGTAATTATAAAAGTAGTTGATATGACAATTTCAAGGTGGCCTGATGCTATTCATGATCAACAAATTGAATCTTACTGTAAAAAGAGGCATGAATTAACAGTCGAACAAAATTGTCTCCTGTTAGGTAATAAAGTAGTTGTTCTTGAAGTACTACGCAAAAGAATTCTAGACCTCTTTCATGAACAACACTTAGGTATAGTACGTAGAAAAACGTTGTTACGATCTTATTGTTATTGGTCGGGCTTAAATGATGATGTGGAGAGATTCATAAGCACATGCAAAGTTTGCCAGAAAACCCAACATCTTACATGTACAAATCCTCTTCGTTCATGGTCCCCAGCACCTAATAATGTCTTTCGTGTAAATATTGATTTTTTCCATAAATATAAATAACATTTTGAATTTTAGTTGGCGGTAGATCAAAATGCTTAGAAGTAAAACTAATGAAAAACGGTACAAATGCAAAAGAAACCATTTTTAAACTACTTAAAAGAAATTTTTAGTCTTTTTGGCCTTCCAGTCGAGCTTGTGTCAGATAGCGGCCCTCCCTTTAATTCCGCTGAATTGCATGCATTTTGTCAGTCAAATGGCATTAAACCTATCCAAATCCCTCCATACCACCCACAAAGTAATGGTATGGCAGAAAAAGCTGTACAGAATGTGAAAAAGAATCTAAATAGGACTCTATTTAATCAAATGAGGGGAAGAAATAACCGAGAATGTAATTCTTGACAAGTTAGCAAATTTCTTGTTTACTTATACAAATTCTCCATCAGCAGTTACAGGACTGTCTCCTGCTCAAGGTACATTAAAAAATAGACCCAGGATAAGATTTGACTTTCTGAAACCAGATATTTACCAAACCTGGAAATCTGCTAGACTAAGCACAAACAGTTCAAGATTGTCTAATATAAATGAATTTGTATATGTGGAAAATGCTCAGAGCAGACTGTGAAATAAAGGAAAAATTGTAAAAGTTTGCAGTCATTCCACATACTTAGTTCTGATAGAAAATTAAGTAAAATTTGTACATGCAGATAGTATACGTCCACGTTATAATGATGTAAACATATGGTGGGGACAGTGATAGTGTCAATGTAACACCTATAAATATTGCCCCCTAGTAAATTTACTAGCAGTAGTAGTCTAAACAACAAGGAAGATAAGGACGATAGGGTAGTTCAGGATAACATTAATTCCCCTACAAAGAATGTAACAACTGTTGTAACAATTCCTACTTTAGTTGCATCCCCTCAAAATAATAATCAGTGTTCAACTCAGACTTCTGTAGTCACTAGGTCTAGTAGAGCAAGCAAATCTTCTGCTGGGTTAGATCTTTAATATTTTCTAATAAAGACATATTGTGATTTAACTTAAATAAAAATGTAGATGAACAAACTTTTATACTGATGTTGAAGAAAAGCTTGGAAGGAAGAACTAATAAGAGACTTTTGTATCCATCTTTAGCACTTTTTTGAACTCTTACTAGTTTCTAACGCTAGAAACTTACTGATATGGATTTCCTAAGTAGTAAGTCTTTAAAATGCTAATGTGTTAACCCGATTACAAAGGCATATTGAAATATTTGCCTGCGTCTAAGAGTCAAAATATTACGTGCTGAGTATGCAAATTGGCAATTACATTTTTTAGGTGTAATAAAAACAGAAAAGTAACGATTTTCAAGAGCGTCAATTGATTAAGGGTTGGTGTGTTAAAAAGTCTATGTTATCACGTAGAGAACAAACCTAGAGAGAAAAGGTTTCGATTGATCTCTACAGCAAACAGTACACTTTGCAGCTACACGTTTGCAATTCGACAAGTGT
>VTPC01004095.1:11181-24515 GCA_011009095.1 Ignelater luminosus
ACTCATAGAGATGTAAAGGTTGTTGAGAATAAGTCTGAGCAGCAATGTAAAAGTGGTTCAGAGGTCAAATTGGCTTTGGTAAATTTTGCAGAACAGTCCAGTAATAGTAATATGGAGTTAACTAAACACGTAAGTTGTAGTCATGTCAATAATAAAAGAAATCATTATATAAAGGAGATAAGAGAGAAATTTGCTGCTGTTTTCTCTGAACCATCAAATTCATTCATTGATAACCTTAAAGTGAAATTAAAAATTAAAGAAGGTACTCAGCCCACTTTTTACAGAGCTTATGATATGCCTTATGGGTTAAAAGAGAAACTTGACTTGGAACTGTCAAAAATGGTTAAGGTTGGTATTTTAAGCAAGGTTGGTTTAAGCAATTGAGCAAGTCCGCTTGTCGTGGTAGTTCCCAAGAAAAATTCAGATGAATTGCGAATTTGTGTAGACTTAAAAAAAGCCTCTCGATCATTGTGTCTTGCCATTACCAAGAGATACTTTTGCATGCTTATGTGGTAATAAATATTTTAAAGTTATTGATTTAAAGGGTGTTTATCAACAACTCCAAATTAGTAAAACATCCCGAGAACTTTAACTATAAATACTCATGTAGGACTTTTTATTTATAATAGACTTACTTATGGTATTAGTGCAGCGCCCGCATTTCTCAGACTATCATGGATACTATGTTGTCAGGTTTGCCGAATTCAAAGTGTTACTTTGATGACATTTTAATTTTTCCTGAAAATTTAGAACATCATCATAAAAATGAGATTGCAGTCTTTAAACGTTTCAAAAAATTCAATATTAAGGTAAATAGAAAGAAATGTAAATTTTATGGAACTAAAGTAGAATTCTTAGGTCACACTATTGACAAAGATGCTATCCATTCTACAAATGAGAAACTCGAATGTATTAAAAAAGCACCAACACCAAAAAACTACTATGGAAAGGTCATACCCATGCTATCCACAAAACTTAAGCCTTTGTAAGATCTGTGTAAGTCAAGTGTAAATTTTGAATCCAACTAGTCAGTTGATTGTGAAAAGGCATTTGAAGAGAGTAAGCAGCTGTTAAGCTCAGATAAGCTCCTTGTCCACTATGACCCGTGACAGTCGTGGGTATGGAGTAGGAGCCACCCTTACTCACCGCTTAAATGGCGAAGACAGACCTATATTGTTTGCTGAAATGGAAAAAATATTCATACTTAGAAAGGGAAGCCTTAGCGTTAATATTTGGTTTAAGAAAATTCCATAAGTACATTTTTCCCGAAGTTTGTCTAATTACAGATTATCAGCCATTACAGTTTATATTTGCTAGAAACAAGAATGTACCTGTTTTAGCAGCTGCACGTATAACACGTTGGGATAATACCCCATTAGGGTGTAATTGTGATATCGAGTACCAAAAGCGTCAATTAGTTAGTAATGCAAATAGTTTGTCACGTCTATGGTTGGAGTAACTGTCTATATTCATTTAACTTAATCAATAATGTTCCCTTGCATAATAGAGATATCGTTAGTGCCTTAAAAAAAGATAACGTAATTATAAAAGTAGTTGATATGACAATTTCAGGGTGGCCTGATGCTATTCATGATCAACAAATTAAATCTTACTTTAAAAAGAGGCATGAATTAACAGTCGAACAAAATTCCTGAAGTACTACGCAAAAGAATTCTAGAACTCTTTCATGAACAACACTTAGGTATAGTACGTAGAAAAACGTTGTTACGATCTTATTGTTGGTGGCCGGGCTTAAATGATGATGTGGAAAAATTCATAAGCACATGCGAAGTTTGCCAGAAAACCTAAAATTTTACAAGTACAAATCCTCTTCGTTCGTGGTCCCCAGCACCTAATAATTTCTTTCTTGTAAATATTGATTTTTTCATAAATACAAATAACCTTTCTAATTTTAGTTGTCAGTAGATCAAAATGCTTAGAAGTAAAACTAATGAAAAACGGTACAAATGCAAAAGAAACCATTTTTAAACTACTTAAAAGACATTTTTAGTCTTTTTGGTCTTCCAGTCGAGCTTGTATCAGATAGTGGCCCTCCCTTTAATTCCGCTGAATTGCATGCATTTTGTCAGTCAAATGGCATCAAACCTATCAAAATCCTTCCATACTACCCACAAAGTAATGGTATGGCAGAAAGAGCTGTACAGAATGTGAAAAAGAATCTAAATAGGACTCTATTTAATCAAATCAGTGGAAGAAATAACCGAGAACGTAATTCTTGACAAGTTAGCAAATTTCTTGTTTACTTATAAAAATTCTCCATCAGCAGTTACAGGACTGTCTCCTGCTGAAGGTATATTAAAAAATAGACCCAGGATACGATTTGACCTTCTGAAACCAGATATTTACCAAACCTGTAAATCTGCTGGACTAAACAGTTCAAAATTGTCTAATATAAATGAATTTGTATATGTGAAAAATGCTCAGAGCAGACTGCGAAATAAAGGAAAAATTGTAAAAGTTTGCACTCATTCCACATACTTAGTTCTGGTAGAAAATGAAGTAAAATTTGTACATGCAGATAGTATACGTCCACGTTATAATGATGTAACATATGGTGGGGACGGTGATAGTTTCAATGTAACACCTATAAATATGCCCCCTAGTAAATTTACTAGCAGTAGTAGTCTAAACAACAAGGAAGATAAGGACGATAGGATAGTTCAGGATAACATTAATTCCCCTACAAAGAATGTAACAACTGTTGTAACAATTCCTACTTCAGTTGCATCCCCTCAAAATAATAATCAGTGTTCAACTCAGACTTCCGTAGTCACTAGGTCTGGTAGAGCAAGCAAAGCAAAGATAGTGAACCCGCTTATAGTGAACTTTCGGTTATAGTGAACACTATTTCAAGCACCGAAAAAAATTCTATTAGACCATGTATATTTTTTACTGGTTATAGTGAACCCACTATAATGAACTTCTGGATAAAGTGAATGAAATTTTATTCAAGTAAGGTAAGATTTTCCTTTTATAGTGAAACTTTAGGGGGTTTCTCTCGGTAATTCCCCAGATCGGGTTTAACCTTACGACGAGCAGATTAATGCTATGTCTGTATTTTTAGTAGCATTTCCGAATTGACCATGAACGGAGTGAAGGAAGTTAGGAGTTAGTTTATTGTATCAGGTGGGATGTTCAAAATGGAAAAGCAAAAACGTAAAGCTGTAATGCTAAAAGAGAAGTATTATATTATTCAAAAGATAGAAAGTGGTGTTAAACAGAGTGATATTTGTTGTGAAATGAGTTTGCCGAAATCAACTGTTTCTGTAACTTGGAAAAAAAGAGAAGGGATTTTATCATCGTATGGTAAACTCAAGGTAAAGTGCAAAAGGTTGAGAAAATCAGCTCGTGAAGAGGTTGGTAAGAAACTTTCACAGTGGTTTACTCAAAAAAGACGGGAGAATGTTCCCTTAAGTGGCCCTATTCTTCAGGAAAAAGCCAGTGAAATGGACAGTAAAATTGCTGAAAAAAACTTTGCATGTTCTAGAAGTTGTATTAAACGTTCTAAGAAGATAAATGGTATCGTTAGAGGAAAACTTGTTGGTGAGTCTGCATCAGTTGATATGGATGTTGTCAATGACTGATTTACTACTATTTGGGCTGACCTTCGCAAGAACTATGACAGTAAAGACATTTTGAAAATGTTTTATTTTAAAATAAAGTAAGGTATTTTATTTCATTTAAATGTAACAATAAAAAACATATAATAAACATAAAGAATTTTATTTTTCTTTTATAATGAATCTCGGATATAGTGAATCCATTTTGATGCATTTTTCAAGTTTACTTTTTCCGGACTCTACTGTATTGTGATTTAACCTGCATAAAAATGTAGATGAACAAATCTTTATGCTGATGTTGAAGGAAAGCTTGGAAGGGGGAACTAATAAGAGACTTTTGTATCCATCTTTAGCACTTTTTAGAACTCTTACTAGTTTCTAACGCTAGAAACTTACTGATGTGGATTTCCTAAGTAGTAAGTCTTTAAAATGCTAATGTGTTAACCCGATTACGAAGGCATATTGAAATATTTGCCTGCGTGTAAGAGTCAAAATATTACGTGCTAAGTATGCAAATTGGCAATTACATTTTTTAGGTGTAATAAAAACAGAAAAGTAACGATTTTCAAGAGTGTCAATTGATTAAGGGTTGGTGTGTTAAAAAGTCCAAGTTATCACGTAGAGAACAAACCTAGAGAGAAAAGGTTTCGATTGATCTCTAAAGCAAACAGTACACTTTGCAGCTACACGTTTGCAATTCGACAAGTGTATGGTGCACCTCTCTCCGGAGGTTGTGCTGCCCTATCGGATGTGGCTAGTGTCTGTTAGCAGGTCTGTCATTCCCCACAGCTGCAGTCCGAATTAGCTCACCTCGAATTCATGGCCACATTTTCTATTATTAAAAAACAATTAATTTTAAAGTGTAATCAATTGCCGCCTAGGATTTTTAAATTTTTGAACACATCGCACTCTTAATGTAAAGTTCTTTTTATCAGAAATTTGTTAAAACATAGATAACAACTAAGCTTAGTCTGAACTTACTTTTACTTTGCATAACTCGTTTAACTTTTTACTGGTGACCTTAAGATTTTGTTGCATAACTGCTAACGTGGTGGCAGTATAAACCAAAATCTTTTATTTTATTTATTGCCCTGAATATTTAAACAAATGACAGAAAACCTTAAAAATATATTTTTGGTATATTTGGTGTTTTCAGAGCAACATTTAATCAAAGAGTTATAGTTACTGGAAGTTAAGGAAACCGAAATCCATGTTGATAAATTATAATAATAATAATAATAATAATAACAATAAAAAATAAGAAGACAATTCCACTTATTATCATTATTATTATTACTTACTGCATTAGGCTAATAAATTTGAGGTTAAGTGGAATAGTGCTATTATTATTAATTTACTCATGGAATTATTAACTTGCAAATGTCTGCTATACACTCATTGCACATCGGAGTCATTCCCACCTCAAATCGCACAATTTTTGAAGAAAATTGACTTTCATGTCTTAGATTTTACTAAAACTTTTTTATGGTTTTTCTAAGACAAAATAATAGACAACCTGCCTAGTCTCGCTACAAAGAATCAAAGTTTCCACACATTTGCGTGCATTGTTCTCTTCAAGCGTGTATACATATATTCTTCGATCTATTCACAGCAGGCGCTTGCAATTTAGCTTAATTTAAAAGGCGAGAGGTACCTTTTCATGACATGAACACAACACAAAAACTCACGTTTAGCTTTATACTGGTTATCAAAAATAAAACTCAAAATTAATTTTAGCAATGTTCTTCTTAGCAGAGTCTTGAGGATTGTAATTGGGTCCTGCCTTGGTTTAAAACTAGCTTTTATCGTTAACTTTTTTTAGTGGAACCTTCAATTCCATGGTAAGACACCTTTCCACGTGATGTTGCAAAAAAAAGTACCAACTAACATCACCTACAAAATTTTCTTTAGGAAATACCAATCGAGTAAGTATATCTTTTAATTTTTGTACTGAACACAGACTCAAGAACAAACAGAATGTGCTCCTTGAGTTCCAGAAAAATTTAATTCTTTTGGGCTCAGTTTGATAAACCTCAAAACTTATTTTTATTCAGAATGTTTATAAATAAAGATAAGTTCCCTTAAGTTAACATTAGGTTAATCGTTTTTGAATTTCGTTTTCCCTTCTCTCCCCTGCTGACATCATCGAATAGTTAGTCAGCTACATACCTACCTAGTTCCTGAAACACTAGATTTATAAACTAATTATTATTTTCTCCAGAGGGAACAGATTCACTTTTGTTTGGATTTTTAGAATTTTAAAAATCTTTGTCTACAAGTATCACAGATTCTCTAATCAGGAGACTATTTTGCTCCTTTTATTTTTAGCTTTGTTAGGGTTGTACGGGGGTTACACATTTTAAAGTTTTTTCTATGGTTCCCGATATTAAAGAGACCGAAGCATCATAACGCCGTTTTGTTTTTGGAACCCAGGTATAATGTACAATAAACGAATGGATATATAAGTGCAGACACTGTAGCCACTTGTAACTACGTTCCATTTTATGCGCCATGCTGATATTCCTAGCAATGCATGTAGTAGAGACCTGTACGGGCCAGGTTCTGTAGTTGAAGCTTGAGTTCGGGTTGGGCCAGCCATCTATTTAAAGATTTATCAGGTTTTTTGGATCTACGTTTGTTTAATTGTCCAGTTCAAGCCTGTCAGACCGTTCGGGTATTCGGGTCTATTGGACGTCTCGTCTTTTTAGGTTTCTCGGATCTTTCAGGCCATTTGGATCTCTCGGGCCTGCCAGGCCATACTACCCGTTTGATTCTTTCAGTCCTGTCAGGCCTGTTGGGCTTTTGGGACTTTTCTGCCCTTTGGGTCTTTTTGTCGGACTGGTCGGTCGTCTCGGGCCTATCGGGTCGATTAGGTCTTTTTCTAGGTCGCGCCAAGTTTGTCCCCAGTCAAATCGGGCTGGGACTCTAGCAGGTATTACCTCTTCTTTCATTTATACGGCAGTTGTTCAATATTCTTAAGACACAGTTCTAATTGGAATTCCATTCTGAAATTTGGGTAGCACATGGTAAATGCATTTGAGAGTAGAGTGAAACTTTTTCATATTTCTAGACGCCTTCATTTAAGAAAGAAATTCTTCAAAACACAAAGTTTCTATTCAGTAATTACGTCGTGGTATTTATAGTGTAAAAGATCATTCTTTAACTTTAAAATAATTTAAGTTGGAAGTTTCTCCGTTGTGTAGTAAAGGAAGAACGAACGTTTTCATACTAAGAGATGCCCAAATTCTCGAAAACTTATATGCAGAATAAAACAGAAAATAATGACATTTGATGCAAACAAAAAAAATGCGTCTCTTCTTTTGATTGGTACACCATATAAAAAAAAATTGATCGTTTACGAAAACTTGATGTTTCATGACTTCGATTTCAAGTAGAATGGTTCATCGGTAAATCGCACAAATGACACACATTTTACGTTTTTGTGGCGTTCTTGGGTGAACAGATTTCATATCTCTTCCGTTTGTTATTCAAATTAGGTTTAAGATTTGGTTTCTTTAGAGTTCTTCCTATGTTCATTCGTAGCTCCCTGGGAAGCCAATTGTTTACTAATCTACTGTTCATGTACTGCTGTACTAGATCTTTTGCGAGCCATTTTGAAAAGACTAATCGTTCAATGTCCTTAACTTTTGAGTAGGACTGGTATATAACGTACGGGTTCACCCCGGCTTTGTTTATAATGGCATATAAAATTGCCATGGGCCATCTTCTTGTACCTCTCTGTGTGTAATAGATGGTATATTTTTGATCCAGTGTATCTACACCACCTTTAGTGCCATTATGAAATGCTACAACCTCTAGCTCAATGGCACTATGTATTGTGGTTCATCGAAGAAATCGACCTAACCGTTTTTCCTTTCTTTGGAATATGAGTATCTTTGGTAAAACCATAAAAGCTAGATCCTTCATGTTTCTTGCGATTTGGCGAAAAGTGTACAGATATTTTCCTTTTTTTGCTCTTGTTCGTAATTCGTTCGCAACGTTTATACAGACGAGTTCTTTTATGGAGTATTACTTCTCGCAATTTTCTATTAAATTTTTTAAAGCGCCAAGATATCACTGTAGCTACATCACTTTCTTTTCTTAGTTGACGAACTTTCTTATTGTCAAAACGCAAGCTATATAAAATTACCAGAAGTCTTTGATATGCGTAGTAAGTACATCTGAAAATATCTCCTCCAGTCCAGTCTTCCATCTGTCGCAAATAAAGATGTCAGGCCTTCTTTGTTGGACTTAAAAAGTGAACTGTAATATAGCAAACCCAAAAATGCATCTAATTCCGTTTTATCTACATCACTTAGCTCGGCTATGCTTTGCGCTAATATTTGGCTTTTATTTGTGCTTTTTTACGCCCCCCCCCCCCCCACGATGGCCAGGCAGATGTGGTAAAATGTTATGTTTTTGTGTAAAAAAGTTTGGTATAAAATACTGATTCACTTATTTAAATTTATTTTTTCCATAATAAGCACATAGGGTTGCTTATTCCCCATTAGCTTTTGATGAATGTGTAATCTCTCCTACTTCAGTTCCCTTTTCGTCTACTTCACACCCTTCATCTGAAGCCTCTGATTATGAAAATGTGTCATGATCACTTACCCATCTGGGTTGTCGTCACTAACCTCACTTTCTAATTCATCATGGATACTAGGACAGTTTATGGTAAAACCATTATTGTTGATTTACCTGATAGAAACGTCAGCGATGAAAACAATCTTTCGAATGATAAGCACCCGTCATTTAGAGAAAATAACCTAGAAGTACTGACTTACAAAACAGATTCAGAAGATGAGGTAAAACCAAATGAAGAAATAATCTCAGAAATTGACTTTCCGGTAGTTCTTCTGCAAAAATACCTAAAGCAGCAAGAACTATAAAAAAGAAAGTTCCCGCAAAAGAAAAAAGCAGCATTTCATTTGGAAAAGGGCAATCATAGAACCTGAAGAAGTGGAAAAAAGATTTCTCGGAGATGAAACACAGTCTCAGGAAATTTTAGATCTGGAATCTCCCCATCAATTCTTGAATTTCTTTTTGACAGATAGAAGATACTGTTTTTCAATCTAATCTATACACTGTCCAATCAAATTCCTAAAAACCACTAAACCTATCTAAGAACGAGTTACGACAATATATTGGTACATGCATATTCACGTCCATAGTGCAATTATTGGAATCATCATGTAGGGCATCCACCGATGTCCACAAGAATGACATGAAGATCAAGCGAAATATCCATTTCAATGACAATCATACCTTTATACCTGCAGGGCACTTGGATCGTGATAGATTGCATAAGATTCGATCCTTCCTCACAAAGTTGAGGGAACGCTTTCTTCTAGTACCGAAAGAAGAAATGTTATCTGCAGATGAGAAAATTATTTCTACGAAAGCCCAGTCGTCAATAAAACAGTATAACCCTAAAAATCTTACAAATGGAGTAACAAGACATACGTGTTGAGCGGGGTATCAGGTTACTCACATGATTATAAGATTTTCGTAGGATCCGAGTGATACTGTTCCTCCAGGTGCTCTAAGCTTAGGTGTAAGCAGCTACGTAGTTATCCGTATGGCTGCAAGTATACCCAGAAACGTAAAGTACAAATTGGTTTACTTCTGTTGACCTATTGGTGTATTTCAGTAATGAAGGAAACCGCGTTTTTCAATAAAGCTCCAAATTCCCAAATTCCAACTGAAAGGGGGATGAAAAAACAAAGCCGTGGTACCATCGTAGAAAAGACGGGAACAATTGATGGAGTAAAACTTCCACTTGTGTCGTGGTTTGATACAAAGTTGTTAGTCTCATATCAACTTATATAAAAAGTAAACCAGTAGAAGTGGAAAGATTTTGTAGACGTAGCAACCAGTGGGTAAGGTAGATGTATTGGACTCAATGCTTGGTTATTACAGAATACAAATGAGAGCGAAAAAAGGGTATCTCCGAATTGTTTACCATATCACAGATTTGATTGTATGAATGTTTGGATATTATGGTGAAGAACCAATCCAGAAGTCTAGTGGATTTGAAGTTAGAAATAGTTAAAAAACAATGCAAAATGCAAAAAAAAACATAGCCACTCCTCGATCTCGTGGTCGTCCTTGCAAGTCAGTGGAGAACTGCTTACAGAAAAAAAAGCGTGAACCAACATCTGATATACCTTTGCAAGAAGTTTGTCTAGATGGCATCGACCATTTACCCATTTGGGTGAATACATGGCAACGTTGCAAATATCCCGACTGTCCTGACAAGTCATTTGTTTAGTGCACAAAATGTAACATCCTTTTATGTTTCAATAAAGACAGCAATTGCTTTCTTAAGAGCTTCAGTGAAGTTGAGTTTCTTAACTGCATGGTATGCCATATGCGACACGTACCTATTTATATGTTGAATAAACTCTTTATTTTTAGAATAATAATTTGTCTATTATTTTTCCTTAGGTATACATGCCAAAAGAGGCTCATTTTATGTTTTTCAAAAAAATTGAAAAAATTATGCGGTAAAGCCTTGAATCATATTCAGAACACCCTAAAATTTTTCGAGCTTATCTTTTAATAGAAATCTGGGTTTCACAGATGGCATAAACAATGACAGTTCTTGAATTTACAAAAATTACTGGTCTCGATTCTCTGGAATAGCAGCTCGAGACTCGAGTCTTTTCAAGAATTTACATGTACAGGGAAAATGCATTTTAAATTCTGCGAAAAGTGCAAAGGGCATAGAAACACTGGCGTCCTATTACTTGTTTTATTGTCTACGTAATTTCTTATCCTTGCTCAAGGCTACTTACTGAAATTTAGAAGAATACGCTTATTCAGAACTCACAAGTGAAAAACGGATTGGAAGAACTTAGTATAAAATATCGCAATGCCCAAAACAGCAACAACAAATAGTTTGTGATTTCTAACAGTTTTATGCAGCTACCCCTAGGATTAAAGTTGTATAGATAGAATTGAACTTTACCAATGCAGGTATATCCATTTGGAGAATCAAAAGACACCTGTGAAAGGCCTCTCCGACGCCAAATACTTAGAAGATTTTTTAAAAACTTCGAAAAGCGATGATCTTGATAGTTCACTAGCAAAACGACAGCCATGGCACTATAATATCGCGGCAGTGTTCGTGCTACTCTCCGACAGCGTACCAACCAACAGTACCGCAATCCAATTTCCCTAAATCACCTGAAAAACATTGACCAGCGAAAGATTAGGGTGAAATTCATTAAAAAAATCAACGTTTAACTCCTTCTAACCTAGCAACACCCTCGCTTGGGGTAAAATTCATTAAGAAAATTAACAAAGATTGCAGCCAGCTCAAAAAACCGCCATTTTGCGAGTAAACCTAAGCCGCCCATAACATGCATACTCGGTTCGTGCTACAGTAGGGGTGTGCGCAGTAGCTGAATTAGTTGCCAACTGTAATGTTTATATCGTGCAACATAACCTAAGATGTGCTTAAAACCGTGTTTGTTTTTTCGTCGGTTTCACCAAGATTAAATTAATTTTCTTTACCTCCGACCACCTAATTGTGTTCTGTGTGTAATTCTCTATCTGCTGATACCAAAAACTTGCCTTCAAAACGTCGTTTTCCTAGGGAAGCTATATCGAACAATTACCTAATAAGGAAAGAAGTAGAAACAAGTTCGAAAAGGAATATGAAGTTAATACACAAAAACCTAAATAACCGAAAATTAGACTTATTGCCATCAAAAAATTTAAATTTCAATGTCTGGCAATAATCGAAAATTCATTGAAGAAAGGTAATTGGTAAAGGATATTTATACATTTACATATGGTATTTAACGTGCAATGTATTTGAACATATCGATTTAATTAGATGTTTTAAATGTAGAGGATTTCATTGCAAACAAAGTAACTAACCGTGTGAGAAATCAGATCTGTTTGAAATGTGAAAGCTCTGATCATATATCTCTCAACTGTGATAATAATGCAAAAACTTGTTTCAACTGTAAATATCAAACATAAATACCGAGCATGCACTGTTTTATAGAGATTGTCAAATCTCTAACAAAAAATTACAACTTGAAAAGCACAAAATATTATACAATATGCAGCGATTAAAGTCACTAACTGGAGGGCTAAGTGATACAAGAACTAATTGCTAGATTTGAGGTGTGTCATATGCAAATACAATCCCTTCATTTGAAATTTGGTGTTATAAAAGGCGTTGTTTTGGTGTTCGATTGTGGATAATCAATTAATTTAAGTAAAACAAAAAGATCATGAAGAAAAACGAATAGAACAGTTGAAACGCGATATTTATCATCATAGAGCAGACGCTAATGGCTCACAATATCAAGGATAGCCAAGATCCTAATTCTGACACATGCGTTATTAACATATAATTTACAAATGCAATCATATCTTCCTTAGCCTTACTCACACTCAGGTGTACTACAATAGACAGTATACTTGCATTAATCTTGGTGTCCATTTAGAAGACGAGGATAGAGATTTTATATACATGTGGGAAGAAATAGCAGGCAAACGAGGATGCAACGGAATTGATAGCTGTTTATTATACCTTTATTACAACTGAGCTGAAAAGTGAGAAAAAGAAGCTAATTTTCCGGCCGGGTAACTGCGGTGGCCAGAACAAAAATTAGGGGCTTTTGGCTGTGCATATAACTCTTGTAGCAAAAGGCCATGTTGACGAGATACTGCACACTTTTCCACAATGCGCAATACATTTCTTTCTTGTGACTGAGGCTTTGCCTGCATTGAGAAGGCCAAAACGTGTTTAAAAGTCGAAGTTTCTATAAATTTAACTTAAGTTTTTTAATTGGATGCAAGCTGCAAAAGCTGCTCTCTCGACTAAACAGGCAAGGTCTAATGATAAAAATAGATAAGAAGAACTAGGGTCAAATTGAAATCAAGGCAGCTTACCCTGAGGTAGCTTCTTAGAGCACGCTCAAGGTTTTCAGACCGGGATTTAACTAGCAATATTTGGAAACTTTGGTCCTCGAACCTACTGAACAGAACATGCAGCCTGTGTTACGTGCAAAAACAAATTTAGTGATAATTTACGCAACATACAATAATAGAAATGCCACTTTGCTGAGCTGTAACATCGGAGACGGGGCGGGTTTTAACCCATTTATGCCCAACGGGTCGTTAACGACCCACTCCCTTTACATTCAATTTTAAAGATAACTTGGATGTTGATTGGGTTGCAGATGTGAAAAATGTACTTACTAAATACTCAGTCTATACTGGTGTTTGTGAGATTAAGGAGCTGTCACGTTTTCCTTTTAAATTAATCTTTTAAACAGTGTAAAAATTTTATTATCAGGCATGGATACAAGAAAATACTGGTAAGTAGTATATTTTTAGTCTATGCTGTAATTTATGTACATATATATTTACCAAACACTTGTATTTTAGTCTCTATACGGATCTCAACAAATTCTAACCTATATTTCTAGTTAAATTTTACGTTTGAATTCGCTTGGGTCGCTAACCACCCGTTGGGCATTACCGCTATCTTTTTTTCAGGAGACAACCTTTGAGCACAGCAGAGTTATTCGAATTGTTAGTAGAGAATGAAGATGTAGTTCCCGACTGCATATACATTACTCCACCTGACAATCAAGGCTGGGAAAGTGATGAAGATTCTGGGGACGAAGACTGCAACGATCCGAACAGACTAAATTCTAGACAGTTGCAGGCTGACGCAGAGACTAATTTAGTGGACGACGTTGATGAAATAAATGAAGACGAAAA
>VTPC01004097.1:0-16644 GCA_011009095.1 Ignelater luminosus
AAAAAACAATTGTTGTAGTTTTGTATAAGTACATTAAAAATTTGCAGTAATATTAAACACTCAAGAGATTTAAAATTAAATCTTTTAGGAGTAGCTTTATGATTTACATATAAAGAGTAGTCGTTGTTTTGGATTTCATAGCATGGCGCAGTTGAAAATATAGAATGAATCTTGCTGCCTTTATTACCAAGTTTAAGACTTAATACGTAACTGTGTATTGTACCATAACGTTCATTTCCATCATATAGTTAAGTTAAGTTAAGATGCAGTAATTTAGTTGTATGATCAAAATGAGCAGAATAGTACTAATTTATCGATGCTAAACTAAATACTAATTCGACAAAAATACAAAAGTAAAAAATATACAAGGAGACTAAGGTTTATGCATAATTTAGCATTGGTGTTACATAAAATCTTAATCTAATACCTAATGGATCTGCCTTTTGTCCTAATGGCGCCTTTTACCTCGTTTAGCATAGATACTCATGGGGTATTCTCTAGTAATCTCTTTATACCATACCGTCCTGAGGACACTTTTGAGCTGTACGATCGTTGTGGATTTTTTATTTTGAATTTTCTTTCCCATAACAGCTCAGACGTTTTGAATAAGGTTAACGACTGGGTCGTTACCGGAGCAATTGAACGATTGTATCCCCAGTTTGATCTTCAAAACAGTATCTGTTGACAAGATTACGCAGCTAAATCTTCAATTCTCACGATCAAATTACAATTAACCGCAAAAATGAATTATTTATTTACGGACTTTGCTTTATGGTATGGTGCGGAATCAACTTGAAAAAGTAGATGAGGTACTTCACGCGTTAGCCTTTCTATCGTTCGTTTCACACCTTCCAGAATGATAATAATAATAAATACATAAGTGTTTGGGTATTTACTTATATACCTAAAGGTGATAGCCTTAATAAGATTAAAACGAACAGTCTGGATTTTATGCTAGACTTACTTATTACCAACTGCCTCGATGGTCTCGTTCTCTGTCGTTTCAACGAACCTAATGATATGATCTGGATTTATTGGGATCGAATATACCTTTTCATGCAAAGTCTGTTCTTGTGGAAAACTATAGGCTGTAGAAACATGAACAAATACCTAGAAATACCGGTTTAGTACAGATCACAGACAATTTATTTTGTCGTGTGCCAATAATTTTTTACATTCTATAGCTAATTTTATAACTTTTTTCTTTGATTTTGTATTATTCAGAATAGCATTTTTAAAAGAAATATTAAATCGAATTACTGCTGCCATATGATAAATTATTTCTGCGTTTTCAGTAATTAATTTTCGATAGGCATCTGTTAAGCCCAAATTGTGTTCACTCATATCACCTGGAATGGCTATTACTTTATTAAAAACCTCTTCACCTCTGGTCTTTTTAAGAAGGTCGACTAACTGAAATTTTTAATTTTCTAAGTAGCGGTTTATATTTCCTTTAAGTCTTAGGTATACAATCTTAACATCTTTTTTATTCTAGTTTGATGATCTTTTTGTTCCTAGATCTAATTATAACGTAAATATTTTTGACTAAAAGGCAGGTTCTAAGTATTTTCTCAATAAACACTTTTCCTAAAAATTCAATACCTCCTGTTATGAGGAGCATTTTATTTTTAAAACCTCGATCGCCCGCAATTCTGTCCTCAGATTGCGCGACATCAGCCATGTTCAGTTGAAATTAAATTACATTTGAAATAATGTTACTTATAATTGACTTTTTATCAAAAAGAGCACTGCAAGCAGTCTGCTTCATACTATGAACATTTTTTTTAAATTTTGCAACTTAAATTTGTACTTAATTTTAAAGGATCAAGGTCAAGAAGTTGTCTTAACATTTAAATGTTTTTTCGTAATAAGCTTTTACTAGAATTATTAAATTTAATTAGAAATAAACAATCGAATTGTAGTTTGACAAAATTTTCCATTACTATTGAGTTTTTTCAAATTGACTTGATGTAAGTCAATCAAAAGGTTTTAATATAAAGCTCCTTCTGATAAAAAATATAACTAGAAATTAAATTAGTAGGTTCTACTTACGAACGTTTTGAATGAAAATAAATGAAGTAAATAATTGGTGTTAAAACACAGTTGTAGTAGTAGTGTTCACACAGCACTAACAGTGCGTAATCTGCTTATTTTTGACACTGTTGTTTAAGGCTAACAGGTTTACCCATCGAAACAACCTTCGACTTGTTTTTATATCCGATATAAAGTTTTGGGAGTGTGCATAATATAATTTACATACGAGAAACTAATCTGCGTGATTAAGTGTAAAAACCGAATAAACATTAATTATTATTAGGCTACCGTCCTAACTCAAAAAGCCTGAACTACAAAATAAAAATTTTGAAATATAGTGGCTATTTGAAATATTCCTGTGGCTTTCGAATGTTTTTGAATTCTATTTTTATTGGTAAATAAAAGTCGGCTAGTAAACTCTTGCAATTGTTTGCTAATTGTTAATTAATTTTAGTTTAGATTTCATTTAGAAACCTAATTGTGGGAAATGCAAAGAAAAATAGAATTTAAGGAACTTTATATGCTTTGAAAACGCTTAATGCATATAAGTGCCCCCAATCAGACGTGGGGAGTTGCATTTCGCAAAAAAATTAAATATGGGGGTCCATCTTGGAGTTCCAACCAGGTAACCAGGTATGGAGAGGTCTTCTACGGACCTCCCAACAATACATGAAGAGCGGCAGATGTTGCGTGCTATGAAAAAGTAACCGAATCTGCACAACTTGTTAAACGAAAAGCTTTCGTTAGTAATTTATTTATTTATGTGTTTGTCATATTGGCATGATTTAGAATAGTTACATATAAAAATAATTCGCAATCACGGACGACGTATGTTTTTCATGTCATGAGTTACCCAGGTACAGCTACTTTTTGATGGTACGTTAGCACTTGAACCGCAAGGATAGATAAAGTTACACGTTAACAGCAACCAGAAAGTACTTTAATTATTTTTTAACTTAAATACTTTATATATAGGTCGTTTTTGAAAGTATATAAGAAACTTTTTACACAGAAATGAAATAAAAACAAACAAAAGGTTTTTTTCTTAAAATGTTAAATAAGAAAGTTAGACTTAGAATTATGTAGAATTGGATAGAAGGATAACTAGGATTGATGACATCAACACAATAGTCTTACTACATATTTTACTAGCTAAAGAAGAAGGTTTTAAAAGAAGTATAATTGAAAGTAAAGAGGCAGATGTTTTAGTATACTTCGAAGTTCTAAAGTAAGCTAATACTAAAATTTCAAGACGTGTGAAAATTGATCCCGATTCATAAAATATTCCTAAATCCTTCTTTGACCGGAAATTCCCAGCAGTGCTCAACCAGCCCTATTTTCAATTCTTAATTATAGGTAGCAAATACGAGATCTGGGAGTTTTTGACAGTATTCCGTACAAAAAAATGTGATTGCAACTCATGAATTACTTAGGAGAAAAATTAGAGCAAGAAAAGGAAAGGAACAATGTTTTTATATCAGGAATAACCTTGAAAACAAACATACCAAATGAAAACGAATTAAAGGAGGTGATGGGTAATTTTGTTAAACAACATCTGGAAATGGACATACAAATTAAGACGGTGTAACCTAGGACCAGAGCTATACTTGCTACAAATGGAAATATGACAGACAAACTCAGAAAATTGGACGGAAAAGAGATATATATGTATTAACAACGACATCACAAAGAAGGAAAGGAATGTACAAAAGCTAATAAGAAATAAAGTACGGGAGGAAAAGAGTGCAGGGAAAAATGTAAGAATCGGTAATTAGAAACTGCCGATAGACCGGATGGAATGGAAATGGTATAGTGCAAGGGGCATACTGCAAGAAATAGATACTGAATCAAAAAACTAATTAAGAAAAACGGCCCGGAATATAGGATGACGGAAATGACGAAAAGGATGCACATGAAAAGGCAAGACAGAACATGAAAATAGAAAAGAAAGGAAAATACAAATAGTTGTAGAAAGATCAAGCAAGAACAAATATGTAAAATGGGCCCGTGGAACATTCGTAGTTTAAAGAGACAGCTAATAAGTTGATAAGAATTTAAAATTCAATTTAAAGCTAATAGCCACAACTGAAACTAAGAAAAAAGAAGTAGGCAAAATGACTACCGAAGATCACTTAATAATATACAGTAGTGCACGAAAAGAATAAAGAGTACGGGTTAGTATAGGATGTATTATAAGGGAAGGTGTCAAGCAGAGTACAGTTAACTGGAAAGCAATTTCAGGCAGAATTATGACAATTAACTTCAAAGAGACTGATAGCAAAAATATTTCTATTATAATAGTATATGGACCGGACGAAAATGAACTACAAGATAAAAAAAGAATTTTGGTGTAAACTACAAGAAATATATGAACAGACCAGAAAACCAGTAGTAATAATGGGCGATTTAAATGCAAGGGAGGGAAATAATACAATAAATACTCTAGGATGCATTGGAAG
The DNA here is from genome assembly GCA_011009095.1 of Ignelater luminosus. Taxonomy (NCBI): domain Eukaryota; kingdom Metazoa; phylum Arthropoda; class Insecta; order Coleoptera; family Elateridae; genus Ignelater; species Ignelater luminosus. Next base: position 4,494 of record VTPC01004097.1, read on the forward strand.
ATACGGAGAAAGTACAAAAAATAATAATAGAGAGAGATTAATTGATTTCTGTATAAATAATGATCTCATGATTCTCAATACTTTTAATCAACGTAGAGACTGCTACAAATATACTAGAGAAGTAATAAGTTGCAACGAAAAATCAGTAATAGATTATCACATCACAGAAGAAGGCAATAGAAGGCGAATAAATGATGTCGGGGTAAATCAAAACTCAAAACTAGGTACAGGCCAATATTAATTGACCTTGACGTATCGGGAAAATGTACACCAAATAGAAAAGAACGAACAGAAGACTGTAGATAACAAAAACTATAAAAATCTATAAGTTAAAAGAGGAAGAAACAGCAAGCATGTATCAAGAAAGAATAAGTGAAGAATTGAAGAGTAAACAATACTTAGAAGACTGCGATATTGTAAGTCATTGGGTACAGCGGCAGAGGTATGTGGATCCATATCTACTAAACCAAATGTAATGAAAACGAGTTGGTGGACAAAAGAAATTAAGGAAATTGTAAGAAAAAAAGAAGAAGGCATGGAGAAACTACCTAAATTGAAAATCACCAGAGGTCTATGAAAAATGTATAAAAATGTAGGGAAAGGCGTGGAGCATAAAGTAATAAAAGCCGTAAAAAAGGAGTGGGAAAAATGTGGACACAAGATGGAGAAACATACGTACAAAAGAAAATAAAAAACTACTGTAGAGAATAATTAAAAACATGAAAAGCGAAAAAGTGGGACCAAAGAGATGTGTAAAGAATAAGAATGGCATTATTATTAGTGAAGATGAAAATATCTTGGCAAGATGGAAAGAATACTTCATGGAACTATTAGAAGGACATGACAATACTATTGACAAGGATGAAATAAAACGAAACAAAATATTAGATGATCAAGAAACCATATCATAGACAGAAGTAAAAGAAACAGTAAAAACTTTTAAAAAATTGGGAAAGCCGCAGGAGTCGACTTAATAACACCAGAAATAATAAAATATGTAGGAGAATATGGAATTAAATCAATTTAGAGCTTAATTAAAAAAGTTTGGAAAGACCAGCAAGTACCGAAAGACTGAAAAAGAATGTGGAAATTACACAGGAAATTTTCTACTACGTACAATAGAAAAGGTATACCAAAAACGTATTGCGAAGGGCTTATGAAAAGTAATCGCTAAAAAGTTAGATGATGCACAAAGTGGATTTAGACCAGGATACATCATTCAAGACCATATCTTCACATTACGTTGACTTAGTGGGAGAGCCTTAATAAATAAGGTATATAGATCTGGAGAAAGCATTTCATTAGGTTGCACGAGGCAAACACATGTTAAAATGAGTATAAATGAATACCTTATCTCTGCAATCACTCAAATATATGTACACAAATTCGATGAATATAATTAGAACATTAAACTGCGAATCACAACCATTTATAACAGAAAAGGGGTAAGGCGGGGAGGTGTCCTAAGCCCACTATCATTTATTATATTTATAAACGAGATAGTCAAAGAAAGCAAAAAAGCCACCAAAGTGGAAGTGGGATTTAATAGAATGGAAAAGATAATGATCAGTTAATGCTTATTTGCTGATGACATGACTTTGATAGCCAGTTCGGAGAAAGTCTTACAGAGTTAAGAAATAAGGGTATGAAGATAAACGTAGATTAGTCAAAAATATTAAGAATCTCAAAAAATGAAGTCTATACAAATGTAACGATACAAGGAAAACAACTAAAGTAAGTAGAGGGCATTACATATTTAGAAACAACGGAGAAAAAATGTAGGAGATTTAACTTAGAAATTGATACAAGATTGCAACAACGGCAAGACTATACCCAGTATAATAAAGGGGTTTCTGAACAAGAACGAAGCATCTAAGGAAACAAAGATCAGAATATATAAAAGTGTATATTTACCAACCCCCATAAGTGGAAGCGAAACATGGGTACTAACAAAAAAACAGAAAAACAAAATACAGTCGGATGAAATTAAATATCGAGAAGAGTGGCTGGTGATACCGGAGCTCAGAAGGACGTAGGCGTCGGGACGCTGTAGCTCACAATAATCAAAGCCGGCGTAGCTCAGTCGGACGGCAAAGTCGATGGCGGCGATGCTGGGACAAGACAGCGTTCTGAGAAGAACGACCTTTAAGAGCGTCGACTCAAGGAGCGGCGGTTACTGGTGTTGGGAGCGGCGTCGTGATGTTATTTTTCCCATCTTTTTAAATAAGATAGAAAAGTTGTAGGAATTCAGTTACGAAAATAAAAGCACATTCTTGATGTTTTGCGGTTGCTCGGCTCATAGCAGGTAGCAAGGGACCGGGCGCGTACAATGACCCATTGGGGATCCGAGGCCGGCGTCGAAGTGCAAAAATAAAGCGAGTGCGTTAGAAGTCAAAACCGAGATAACAGAACTGAGAACTAAGAGCTAAGAGCTGCGAACCAAGAGAACCGGAATTTGTTGCTCGTGATTTTATACTAGTCAAACCCCGCCAAAAGTTTAGAAAGTGGGTTGCTACCCTTGTTTGTGCGTCGAGAACCAATGACGGGGTTGTCACGATCATTGCGGGTCTTTGCACTTGTGCCCCTGGTATCACTGGACATAGAAGAATAGATAAAATTAGGAATACAAATATAAAAGAACAACTATAGATTGATAGTGTTGAGAAGTATATCGAAAGAGCCCAAATGAGATGGTGGGAACACTTAAACGAATTACCAGATACACCACAAACAAAGAAAGTGTGAACGGCTAGAACAACGGGGAAAAAAGGGAGATGTAGGCTAAGAAAAGAATGGAATAGTACTCCGTGGAATATTTTTAAGATATCAACGATTAACAATAGTTACATGAAATCAAAAGCAAGCAACAATATTTTTGTGTATTATTTAAATTTTGCACGGTCGACCTCTAAATTAAAATAGTAAAAGTTCTAAACAGGAGGTGTGGTGTTTTAATTAATTTTTGCACCTCCAAAAGTAAATACGATCTACAAGTTTCGGAACTGACTACATAAGTAAACAGAACCAGGAGCTCTTGAAGTAAAATGCACTCTCTTGAAGCAAAAACATATAGTATTTCTTTTTATTGCCTTAAACATGCAAAAAGATTTCAGAAAAGTCCCAAGACATCAAGGTCAGGTTTTGTCATCTCTAAAGAGAAATTACTCAAAACAGCTTCACTCCAAGGCTAACCAACTACGTCTAATTTTGTAAGTTTTTGACAAAAAGCACTTTTTTATTCTTATGACGTCTGCTTTACATATATCAATGAACGTTTAAAGTAATTGCTGGCAAACATTTTCGATCTGTTTCGCTGTTTGTTCTGTTCTCTGTTTGAGCTTGTAAAAACTTACCAACGGAAGGACGTGCAATTATTAGGGGAAGATCATCCATTGCATCACAAACTAACATTTCTGCTAGTGCCTTGCTAAGTACATAAGTATTTGGGTATTTACCCATATACCTAAAAGTCATAGCTTTAATAAGATCAGAACGAACAGTCTGGATTTTATGCTAGACTTACTTCTTACCAGCTGTCTCGATGGTGTCGTTGTCTCTCGTTTCAACGAGCCTAATGACATCATCTGGATTTATTGGGATCGAATATACCTTTTCATACAAAATTTGTTCTTGTGGAAAACAATAGGCCGTGGAAACATGAACAAATACCTAGAAATACCAATTTAGTACAGATCACAAACAAATTATATTGTCGTGTACCAATAATTTTTTACATTCTTTAGCAATTTTTATAACTTCTTTCGTTGATATTGTATTATTCAGAATAGCATTTTTAAAAGAAATATCAAAACGAGTTAGTGCTGCCATATGATAAATTATTTCTGCGTTTTCAGTAATTAATTTTCGATGGGCATCTGTTAAGCCCAGATTGTGTTCACTCATATCACCTGGAATGGCTATTACTTTTTAAAAACCTCTCCACCTCTGGTCTTTTTAAGAAGGTCGAATAACTGAAATTTTTAATTTTCTAAGTAGCGGTTTATATTTCCTTTAAGTGTTAGGTATATAATCTTACCGGATTTTCAAACATCTTTTTTATTCTAGTTTGAGGATCGTTTTCTTTCCTAGATCTAACTATAACGTAAATAGTTTTGACTAAAAGGCCGGTTCTAAGTATTTTCTCAATAAACACTTTTCCTAAAAATCCAGTACCTCCTGTTATGAGGAGCGTTTTATTTTTAAAACCTCTGTCACCCGCTATTCTGTTTTTAGATTGCGTTAAATCAGCCATGCTCACTTGAAATTAAAGTATATTTGAAATAATGTTACTTGTAATTGATTTTTTATCAGAAAGGGCACTGCAAGCAGTCTGCTTCATACTATGAACATTTTTTTTAATTTTGCAACTTAAATTTGTATTTAATTTTAAAGGATCATTGTCAAGAAGTTATGTTAACATTGAACTGTTTCTTGGTAAAAATCTTTTACTAGAATTATTAAATTTAATTGGAAATAAACAATTGAATTGTAAAGATTGACAAAATTTTCCATTGCTGTTGAGTTTCTTCAGCTTGACATGATGTAAGTCAATCAAAAGATTTAAATATAAAGCTCCTTCTGATAAAAAATATAACTATAAATTAAATTAGTAGGTTCTACTTACGAACGTTTTGAATGCAAAAAAATAAGTAAGAAAGTAAATAATTGGTGTTAAAACACTAGTTGGTGTTTTCTCACATCTATATAAAATTCTATTGCATTTGATGTTTACACTTAAATTACGTAATCTGCTTATTTTTGACCCTGTTGTTTAAGGCTAACTGGTTTACCCAACGCATGAGTACCAATAGCGAAAACCTTGAACTTGTTTTTATATCCCGTATAAAGTTTTGGAAATGTGCATAATATAATTTACATACTTGAAATTAATCTGCATGATTAAGGGTTAAAATGAAATAAACATTAATTATTATTAGGCTACCGTCCTAACTCAAAAAGCGCGATCTACAGAATTAAAATTTTTAAAACATATTTGAAATGTTCCTGTGGCATTCGAATGTTTGGCAATTCTATTTTTATTGGTAAATAAAAGTCTGTTAGTAAAGTCTTGCAATTGTTTGCTAATTTTTAATTAATTCTAGTTTAAATTTCATTTAGAAACTTAATTGTGGGGAATGCAGAGAAAAATAGAATTTAAGGAACTTTATATGCCCTGAAAACGCTTATTGCATATAAGCGCCCCCAAATCAGACGTGGGGAGTTGCCTTTCTCAAACCCAGTTAAATATGGAGGCCACCTCGATCTCCCAACCAGGTAACCAGGTATGGAGAGGTCTCCTTCGGGCCCCCAACAATACACGAAGGGCGTCAGATTTATGTTTGCTACGCAAGTAATTCGTTTAATTACAGAGGTACAAGTGGTGTAATTTATTATTTTTTCTCTACGGCAGATGCTGCCTGCCATGAAGAGGTCTAGCAGGTTTTATTTCAGAAACTTCAATGCCTTTGTAGGTTCCTATTTCTATTTTGTTTGCGTCTAGAGTTTCTTGTACTAATAAAGCTGTTAATATTGTTTAATAAACAGCTGGAAATTTAGTGTAACAGAGCATATAATGCATAAATAATCAAAGACCAAATAAATTTGTTTAAAAACCTAACTTTTTGGTCGGCCCTAAAAAGTGGCGATTTAGAATTTCTGGATATCAATCATGATATCGTCTGCGAAAGCTGCAGCAGTAGTAGGCTATAATTCAGAATCAGTCAAAAAAATTACAGGTGAAAGTGCGAATCCAAGATTCTTCTGTTGTTGAAGACATAGTGATTAGATAATAATTTGTTAGGCTTAGGATTTCCACTTTTATGCTTGGTAATGGTTCTTGATGCTTTTCGTGGCCGCAGGAATGCAATTTCAATTTAGCTAATTTTAGCTCTTACTTCTGTCAATACTTTATTACAAATTATTTTTGTAATAGTCTGAAGGCATATTTTACCAGGACCTTGAGCTTTTCTCCCGTAAAGTTAGATTTTTCCAGAGTAGTTTTATTTGGTCCAAAAAATTTCAAGTTTTAAGTGTTAGTATTCTCAATCGCATTTTTTATAACACTTTCTCGTTCATTACATTTATTATTAATTTACATTTTTCAAAGAAACTTTCTAACATAGAGTGTTTTAATTTTATTTCACAATTTGAGTATTGGATCTGTGTTATCTAATAATTATATCTATCTATTGCTTCTTGTCTTGCTTTTTTTATCTGCCTTTTCAAAGTTTGATCACTGGTTATAATGTTTTTTTCATTAGTTTTAATTCCTTTTATCTTGCTGTTGTTGGATGTCTAGGTTCTCAAGAAGTTGTTGACAATATTCAAAGAGAATTTATTCGTCGTCTTGGCTACTGTCAGGTTGCCAGCGGTGCACAATTTGAACATTTAATTTGGTTGTCATTTAACTTTTACATTACCAGTAAATTTAATTTGTGAAATTTTGAGGTCGTTTTTTTTCAAAATTTTCTGATGTGGCTTGTACCCATAATTACCTTACCAAATGTAAAAAAAGTGCTCTTTTAAATTCCTTAATTAATTCAATCCGGGTTGACATTAAAAAAGAATTGATGATGTCATACCTCCTATACGACTCATCCTGTATAAATATTTTCTATTTAAAAAAATACGCATTTTAAAATAAAAATTGACCGGTCCGAGAGTTTTTACTAAAAGTTCGTTCCTGAATTTTTAAACAATTTTTGCACTACTTTACGAAGCACTGTATGGTAGTTAGTAAATGTTTTTGTTCTTTAAGTACAATAAAGACTGCATTTTCAATTCAAATATCCAAATATTACCAATTGTATCATCACACAGACTTTATACAATTTGTTCATTTTATCGACTTACATAATTGCTTTTCACAGATGAATTTGTAATAAGGAACAGCTTGAAAATTGTTCTGAAGATCACACTGTTATGAAGACGTTTTGAGGCATCTCTCATCTCTCATCTCTCATCTCTCATTGCTTGCAATACGTATGTGTTGCCTATCGCTATGTAAAGTGACAAAAAGATAAGAGTGCCGCAAAATGGGGCTACATTGATCACTTTCGACCTAAATTTTTTAAGATCACAAATGCCAATAAAAATATTATTTTATGTACAAAATTGACTTTGATGTAAATATTTAATACACACTATACCGAGCTGTTTTGTGTAAACCTTTAATTCATTCATAAAAAAATAAAAACTGACTGATCAAAGTTTTATAGTATTTGGAGCAACTTTGATAAAGTTTCTTGTTTTCGTTGTAACAACCACGTGTTTTGGTACTTGAAATGGGCGAATTAAACAAAATACAGGAAAACATCATTTTATTTACTTAATAGGAAACACTTAAACATAAAAACAAGATAGGAAGGTATTCTTTGGTACAAAATAATATTATTAAAGAGAAACCTTGAAAATAAGTTGAAAAAAAGCATAAAATTAATTCATTTAGAATGAGAAAAGCATAACCTTTAATAGGAAATACTAAAAGCTGTTTGAAAGACACGGCCATTACCGAGATTAAAAATATATTTTCCTCTACAAATAGTTTCAGGTTTTATTACCTTTAATATCTTCCCTTCAAGAACCGAGCTTTCATCTGAAATGTTCAGAAATACAGAAAAATTACTTTTGTTTCCTTTTCTATGCCGCATGAAGCTTACAACAGGTGTGTTTTTATCTTTTAACTGATTAACAATAGCAATAAAATGTTAGAATTATTTCTGTGTTTGTCACTTTCAATTTCACTAGAACGTAAACTCCAACTTCTACCTTTATTTCTTTGTTTCCAGGAGTATCTACCTCTTTATCTCCCAAAAATCTCTCCTAATTCGGTATTTGCTTCTATATTCCCAAATGTCCGTGCATTCTCATCCTCAAAAATCTCTCTGTCGCCTTCTTCGTTTTCTACATCTCTTCAAACGTAACATGTGTAATGATTTTACCGGCAGCTACTTTTAACATTGTTTTTCTTTGTGGTTTACTTTCTGCTTTTCAAATCTCCGTTCCTTAAGAAACGATATTAGAGTAATACCTACTGCTTCCTAAAAACCCTGGGAGTTTTGATAATACTTTCTAGGGAATAAACGGAAACATGGCTACTGCAGCGAAACTATTAATAAAGTTTCTCTTCATAAAGCTTTTTCTCCTCTGGCAACTCATGTCTATCTAAAGAAAGGGGAGCTTTTTGTAACAAATTTGGGAAGTCTTCTTTCGGCACAGCAGACAGTCTTGTGTGTTTTTGTTTCCAGTCTAAAAATCGTCATTGATCTAAAGAAGTTGACATCCCACAGCTAAGATTTGAATTTTTTTCCCTTTTAATTTCTTAGTGTTCGGAAGAAAGCAACCAGTAAACCAGTATGTAAGTGTAGCAGCCTTCATCCATCCATGAGAAGTTATATTATAACTGAAACCACCAGAATAGCATATTTTCGGCCCAGGTGTTCCACATCTTGCTTGTTTTGCATGCTGTATATATAGAGGAAGGATGTAACAGATTTGGAGCAATTGCAAACCTATAAAATACAGACTACCTAGTGTACTAACTTTTTCGGGATATTTTACAGCTGTTCCATACAATTGAACCTTCTTTTCGGGTTATCAGAAAAGTTGATTGCGTCGTAGTTGAATAATCTGGTAGGTGGCACATCTTTTACTATAACGGAAAAAACTCTGTATGAGATTCGACGCTCACAGAAGCTCTTGATTGCTGTATATTAGCAGCTATTCTTTTCACAACATCAGATTTGATTTTTTTTTAAGATTATCAACGCAGTCTAATTTTGGCTTATTATGTTTAAATTACAACACAGTTTTTCCTTATGCATCTAAGTAATGTTTAGGAACTTGCAGCAAGTCGTCCTTACTAAATGGATATCACCAGTCTCTGCAAATAACTGCACATTTTATGAGTTGTTGTTTCTCTGCTTCTATAAAAATGTTTGCTCGACCAACAGACTGTATTTGCAGTCCCTTAAATTTGTTATAGAACGTTCTAAAAGGAATTTCATATTCTTTAGTGGCTTTCCTAATACTATAATTATTCTCAACAATCTTTTCTAAAACCTCGATATTTTCATCCTTGTAGTTTTTATAATTTCTTGTTCCTAAAGTTCTTTTGTAAACACGTACTATACTTTATCTAGAATAAATAAGTAAATCACATCTAAAGACTCTAACATTGACTAGAGTGTTTTGATATTAATTTGATGTTTGTTTACCTTGGTTAAGTTAGAGTGTAGACACACTTGTCAAAGAAAAGGTGCAATAATATAAGTTAGGTCTCTCTTCGCACCGCGGACATAAAGGTCCAACACTATTATGCGTTCACAGGTTTTGTTGCATTAGGGTTGGCCATGGATTTTGGTTGTTATGTTGCGCATAATAGGTATTTAATTGTTATTTCGTTGTACAGCTTGGATAACTTCAAGACTAATTACTGTCACTTCATAGAATCTTACCTTGGTGCCAAATCTATTGCCTATTTAAAATAGCAATAGTTAGACAGTTAGGATGTCATCTTTGCAAATAGGTTATTTCCATAACAATTTGATATTGTTTCTGTTATAGGAAGTAATAATAATAATAATAATAATAACTTACTAAACCAGATTAAATTGAAAAATTAATGTTCAAACTGCCAAATTGGGCGAAACTCCATGGCCAATCCCCATGCACAAAAAGAAACCTGTGAATGCATAATATGTTTTCCTTATTAAAATATCAAAACCAATATTTATAATAAGGCATTGGACTGTAACATTGGCAACGTAACACATAACAGCGAGTTAGCTTTGATCACCTGATCGATATTATCCCAGACAGCGGTCAAAGGTACCTCAGCAAGCTTTGACACTATCTTCCTTCAACTTTAACAGAACAAATGCGGAAATATGCTAAAGTAAGGTTATAATACTGAGAAATCTCACTGTGAACCAACGAATACAATTAAATAACTTAAAATTGAAGCGACAAGTGAAATTTACAATATATGTAATTTTACAAACTTTTTAAGACAATCTTACACCCAACTAATTTGCGGCTATTGGCATATAAAGTGTGGACACTGTATAATATGTGACGTTAGTAGTTCACAACCGATAAATGGCTTGGCGGGAACTTTGAATTTTAAAAGTTGGTGTCTTGGTCACTAAAGTTGCCCTTTAACCATCGATGTAGCTCCAGTTTAGGCTACATCTTAGAAAAGATTTATTAGACACAGAATCTTACACTTATTAAGTTTGCTTCCTAGGAAGCCTTGAGGTTGAAATCTACCGCTGTTTTTTTTAAAGTCCTATTAGCCCCAAAATCCTTATCATTATTATTTATTTGCTATTTAGAGTTTTTACCCAAAATGTATCCAAATTTCTAAGTGGTCAGTACGGCTGACATAAACAGTGGTGTGACTCCTCAACATGAGCTTGTTTAGATTTGATCAATTTTTATACTTTTTTTTTGTTTCTTCATTTCTCTTGTAATGTTTGCTTATTTTTACACTTTTAGCAGTTTTTTCTCTGGTTGTTGGTAGGCATATGAACTTATCATTTTAATGCTTTAAATTCTTTTTTATTTAACTGCTATTGCGACAGAATTTGAATTAAAACAGACATCACTGCGTGGGGCTTATTTGTAACTGTACGTTTGTTAAAGAATAACTTAGTCTACTACATATAATTAAAACTATTTATTTACAGTTGTACAGATGATAATTACAGATAAATATGCTGTAATTTACATACTTTAATTTTGCACTAAATATGCAGCGAGTTTATTAAATATTTTTCTTCACATCTGGAATCTTATTGTATTTCTAGAGCCGGCTTAAAAACATATGTAAATAAAAAGTATAGAAGACCAAATAATAGTAGAACTTTGCAGATCCTATCAACAGCCCACATTCTGAAAACATTATATATTATTAACAGAATAATAACAGTTTTGAGCAACGTTTCTTACACATTCATATGCCTTCGTGCAGTTGGAAGTGTTTCATCACTTTCCTTGAGTAAATATAATCGTGCTCCATGAGTAGCATTATAGAAATAGTTATAAATATCTAGACCGGTTTTATCAAGCGGATAGATTTTCTTTTCATTTTCATTAAATACTTTTCTCGTTGCTTGTCCATTATCACTACTGAATTCCCATTTTCTGTGTACATAATATTCAAGAAGTTCAGAACCACCCCTTATCTTCTGATGGACTTTCCATAATCTATATATGAAAATATTTTAGATTTTATTTATTGCTGTAATGGATGCATTTTATATGACGAAAAAGTTGTCAAGTATGGGCTATCTCACATTTTAAGTTATAAATAGTTCACAACAGAAACCTATTCCATAATTGGCAACTAACTTTCTTCATCGTTCTACTCACACTGGTTTGTTTCCCGTTAAGACAATTAAGGAATCCAAGAAAATAGCTGGGATGTAATGAAGGAAAATTGCACAAATTTCATGTAACAGTCTTGAAGTTTTAATTGATCCTCCAGGATACCAAACCACCCAATTAAAAGGCATGTCTTTCGCAGCTATCTTTTTACCCATATCGATAATTTCACCCCATGTTACCCTGATTTCTGCTGTTGATGTAAGATTGTATATTTGTACATCTCTGTAAATTTAAATTTAAATAAAATTTACTTTATCCCTAAAATTTTAATGCAAAGTTTTACCTATTCTGTAAAAAGTACCATGCAACACATATAAATGCATTTGCCACAATGTCAGCTGGTACAAAATCAGCAAATCCTTGTGGATCGCAAAACATTGACCTCAAAATACCTTTACCGGCTGCAATTAATAATCCTGTTGGACCGTAAAGATTATCTGTCCAACCTGGTAATGGATCTTTCCAAATAGGGACAACTAGAAGTAAAATGGATGTACTTAAACATGAAACAACTTTGATTTTTTATACTTACCTATTGATGGCCGCATAATGCAGATTGGCAGGTTATTCATTTCTTCAGAGACTATACCTTCAGCTAATGCTTTGCTATAAGTATATGTGTTAGGACAATTCTTCATTAATCTGGAAATGAACAATGTAACCTATAATTTCGCTTTTAGAATTGTAACTTTTTGATGTGATTTTAGTAAAATAAGTAGAATGATAAAGTATGTAATGAAAAAGTACTTCTAACCACTTACAC
>VTPC01004097.1:29045-41710 GCA_011009095.1 Ignelater luminosus
CTTTGAGAAACTGACCATTCCGAGTTTATAGATTTCTAGAAAAGACAATTAGGGCTTTTCAGAAGTGCATTATTGTATTACAGTTTAAAAGTTTCTTTTGTATCGAAAATTCTTTCATATGCCATGATTTACAACCTATGTACTTACTTAACCGAAAAATAATTAGACTTTCTTCTGATTGGAATTTAAACACGTGCAAACCATACCCTAGTTATTTATTAATACATACGTACTTGGAAAAATACAGTTTTGAGAGTTAGTGATGCTATTTCATGAAGTGATGATAAAACGATAAAGAGCGACCAGTTAATTGCATAGTTAAAAAGAAATAATGGAAACAATGAGATTCATCTTGTGGGTACTCTTTTCTTTGGGCCCCTGCATTGGGGATAGTTGTTACGCCACTGGTCTGGCCGACAAAAATTATCGAAAAAATTCTATTAGGACTTTTATTAGGCAAGATAATCCATCGAAAAGGCAAGTTCCTTTAATGTTCACTGCATCATAAATACTTAGTTTATAATGCTTTCAGTCTAGAAAGCTATGCTTTATTGTACTAGTAATATAAATATAAAGTAAATTGGACTCTACTGTTAATGTCAAACAATATATTGTCACAGATATAAATATAACATTAATAACTATAGCAACAACCAAAAAAACGCTTTGATACTGTATACTTTCATTTTTAGAAACCAAAAAACATACATTAATGAACAGCAACTACAGAGTATACAACTAATAGCGGCCGACGGTAAGGTTTACGACGTGAACACGATGACAACAAGTAACCGACTAAAAAATCTCGGAACCAATTGCCTTGAAACGTCCCCTGGTTGTCGGAACCAGCATTAGCTACGAATATCTTCATATACTTGCGCCTCTTTCACAAATCCCTTACTCAATGGTGCAAGTGTGCATACAGTACAACTAACTATAGACTTTTTGACCATTGAAAACATCACATTAATAACTAATTGTCCACATTCGCCTGATTTATTGCCCAATGACTTCTTGTTTTCAAAAATTAAAGCTAAAATGCGTGGCGATTTCTGTCTCTAGTTCTTTATCCAATTTCAAAGAAAATTCCGTTGCTATATTTTTATCTTTCAATTTATAAGATCTAATAGTTTGTTTTACTTTTCTCTTTGGTATTTCTTGTTCGCGATCAAATCCCCTATATCTCATTTCACCTTTTATTTTGGCTATCAGTAAATAATGGTCGCTATCAATTTCTGCTCTTCTTGAGATTTTTATGTCTTGTATGTTTCTCCTATTCTCTGTTTCTAAGAGTACATAGTCAATAATGGATTTTTCTTGTCTTGTAGGTTGTTCCCTAGTGTACTTATGTATGTCTTTATGTTCATAAAAGTAGTTTGTAATAATGAAATTATTTTTGGAGCCTTCATAGTCATTTAGCTGAACCTGCATTATTCTTTCAGGGGAAGCTTCCCAGTTCTGTACATTATCTGCGAGTCTTCGGTGGATCAGGCATCCGACTCCTCCTGCCGCCCTTTCATTAATATCCACTCCGCTATTTATCACTACGTGACTATCATCCATTTCCATCATACCTTACCCCGAAATTACCAAGATATCAAGCTCTTCTTTATTAAATTCATATACTAATTCATTTTCTTTACCATTTATACTCCTTGTATTCCATACACCCAGTTTCCATTTTATTCCTCTATCTCGTAGTCCAAGTTCTCGCCTTTCCGTTACTTTTAAATACCCGTTTGCTTTGATATTCGCTATTTTCCGTTTTTTGGAGAGCGTGCGGATTCTTTGTTGTCTGGTATAAATTCGTTCTTCTGTTTAGTCCATATATACTTCTGTCCATTTACAAACAGCTTCTCATAGCCAACTATTACTTGCTTACTACTTTTCCGTTGTTCCTCTGCTCTTTTTTGAATAGCTTTTTGTATTTTCCTTTCTTTTTGCGTAAGGTCGTTATCAATATATATCTGAGTCTTTGAGTTTGTATCTGTTCTTCATGATCGTAATCTTTTCCTCATGGTTTTGTAGTTGTATTATGCATTTACCGTCATTTATCTTAGTTACCTTTTTTGTGTCGATTTTTACATCCAGGGCTTTTTGTATAAATTTTTGAATTTGATTTTTAGTATTGATATTGTAATATTTTCCTTTAGTCTTTTGTTTAAAAGAATATCTGCAGTTGGTTATGTTGATAACAGATTTCGATTATTTTCTAGCGATTTTGCATTTATTAGCTAGTTTCTTTTTTTGAATAATTACAAATTTTATTTTACTTCTCAGAATTTCTAGATCTTAGGTCGTAATTTTGTTTGCAACTCGAAATAATCTCAAGTTCATAATTAAATTTATTTTAAAAGTATTTTTTTTAATAATCTAAGATTGCTTTTCCTACAAAAACATGTTTTATCTCTGTTCGTTGACGCTAAGAGCCGTTGGTTTTACCTTTCTTTGTTAATTATCGCCCCAATAGCGAAATTATCAATTTCGAGGTTGTCTTTCTCATTGGAAAGCTCCTGTTGATCTTTCTCCGTTAGTTTATAAAATTTCATTTTGATTGGCTAACCGCAAAAGAATTGTCGACAAAGATTCGTAGATGTGTCTCTTGTCTTGTCGGGTGTACTTTTGTTTTCTGGTTGTTGAATAAAAATCCAACCATTTAACCAGCACCTAGGTGAGCGTGTTTATCAAAATGAACTGGTAATTAGTATGTTGGTGACTAGTGAGCTTTAGTATTTTCACTTTTCTTTTGCAGAATTACTTTTGTTAATTCTGATTAGAGCTTTTGGATAGTCTCAATAACGTTGATGGTAAGTTTTCTGCGTCCTTATTATCTTCCTTGAATTAATTGCTATTTTTAGTCCTTGGGGATTTAGTTTTAGACTCCGGGAGGCTTTATCTACTGAGTGGCTCGATGTCCGCAGCGGTTCCGTCCGATGCTCCGTTGGTTGGGTACGAAGAGGTACACGTCCCGAATTCCCTCATCTGCTCTGTAAAGGTTTTCGGCGTCAGCGTTCAACCTTAATTACATTTCAATATCTTTCTTTGATTTAAATTTTTGCTAGATTGGTTTTAAAATTTAAAATAAAACAAGAAAAGTCATAATAAAGTGGTTATGTACACTGCCCCAAAAATGAGAATGGACAGAGTTATAACTAGTTCTAAGGTATTTACAGTTGTATAGGCAACCCATTCTACAACATCGCCATTACTTTCATGCCAAGGCAGGCCCTCTACAGGTCGCCTGCTTGAAAGTAATGGTGATGTTGTAGAATGAGTTGTCTACGTAATTGGCCCTTAGATCTGTCCATTCTCGTTTTTGGGACAGTGTACCTACTGTTGATTTGTTTATGTCATCTAAATTGTAATGATAAAGTAAATTTCTGTGTCAGATTCTATCAGCCATAAGTAAGTCTTTTAACAATTCTGGTAAATCACTTCGGAAAAAGTTAAGGTATACTTCAGCAAAAAGAACTACTATATCGCTAAAATAGTTAATTTGCGGATCTATGTTGATTAAGATTATTTTGATCGTCGCTATGAGTACTATAGTATAGTATAAGCTAAAACAGTTTTTAAATGCCCTGTATATTTTTTGATTTTCTTAAAACCGATTCTTCCTTGTTAATTTTGTATTGCACTTTAGTAAATACTGTCTTGCTTAAGAATAATTGTGGTAATTTTGAACTTGATTTTGTTTACAAAATTATAATGATTAGTAATTAGTGAAATTGGGTTTTGATTACTATTATAAACTTTTTAACATGGAGTTTCAAAAAGTAAATCTAGATATGATAAATTGATTTTGTTTGCTAATTAAAATTCCAGATTAACTTTATTGTTAATATTTTTTCAAATTTTGCTTTCAAGATTTTCTTTTGAAATAAATCATTAACTGACATTTATCTATTTATAAAATTTTTTTTTCTTTGAAATTTCTACTAAATCTTTTTAAAACATCTTTATTACTTTGGTAAATTAATTAACCAGATTCATTTATATCGGGCGTCCTGGCATCCTTTGATATTATTTTAAAGTGGTTTTATACTCGATCATTCACATTTAATTTTAAATTTGGATTTATAATTTAATTTTTCTTCGGCCTTATTAGAAAGAAGGTTTTTTCACCCTCATTTTATGGCCGAAAGTTGAAAATTGTATCTGAGCTGAAGACAAAGTAATCTTTCCTCCCTGTTTTTCAATTTTTATATTTTTTTTAAAGACGTTTTAAATACCATTGATACCAAAGCTATCTTAGAATTACTTGCAAAAGTAAATTCCTAATGTAGAATAACTTATACTTAGATTTTTGATAAATTTTTTAAGGTCGACAAAAAATTATGTGTGACACTCTGGAAGACAGTGTCTTTTTGCTTTCGAGTGGCACACACGAAAGTATCACTTTCTTCCCTTGTAACACAAATATCTATTATCGTTGACGAATATTGGTTTATAGTCGCTCCACTGAATGACAGTGAACACGTGCATAAATTTGTTGTTATCCCCAGTCAAGCATTTTCTTTCCCATTTGATCTTTAAAAAATGGATGGTTTCTCTTCATAACAGTCCATATTGGGATACCAAATGAAATAAGACGTCATCGTCTCTTCGTTGCATGCGCAAAGTAGAAACGTCATATTTTTTAAATTACTTCATAAATTAAATGTTAAGTTGGAAGATAAGCAATTTTGCAAATTAAATGATAAATTATAAATACTCTGAAAACCAGTATATGCGTCTTAATGATTTTTTATTGTGTACATAACCTTCTTACCTAGGCTCAAGGTAACTGCTGGGATTAACTGGGCTAAGACTAAAATAGTCTTACTGCAGAGTAAGTATTATTGTAACGGAAAATTACGTTGCAATGGTTATATTCAGAATTAGCTTTTCGTAGACATAAAACGACTTCTCCTTCCTACTGCAAGGGTTTAATGCAGCTTTAGGTAATAAAGAAAAATGAACTTCACTGTTTGATGTAAATAATGAAAAAACCAAAGTCCCTTCTTTTTTTAAATTAAACCCCGTGGTTGTGTTCTAACTGTCGCAAAAAACCAATTACACTTTTTGACGTTTTAGAAATTTCTATAAAGCAGATCAACTTCCACAAAGAGTTGTTTATACTGTTAAGCTTGAAACTTTATTATCTAGTTCTAATTGTCATTTAAAATTGGTCTTTGATGATACAAAATGAAAAAGGATATAAATAAAAGCAAATTAAAATTCTTTTTGATCAAATAAAAGAAATTATTTGAATACAATGGCAAAGGAGTTAAAGATAAAGGCTTTTCTTGTTTTCTATTTCAAACAGGTAAAACTAAATATCCCTTATTACATACAATAGTAATTTAGTTCCTTTCTGCAAATTAACAGTCTAATTGCATTGAGAATTAGTAAATTAGATCAAATAGTATTTCTTAGGTAATCTTAAATTAGTTTTCAAAAATATATGCATGTATACGCAAATCATGACCTCCTCATCGTTATTTTCTATTCAGTATTATAATTTAGGATATGGTTGTATCTTCCATATTCTTTCATAAGGCGTCATGCTTTGTATTTTATTATTTAACTTCTGGGATGCGTTAAATATTGTTAAATAGAAAATTTAATTTATGTAAAGATAGGCAAGAATAGAAAGTATACCTGTGAACACGGTTATTTTCTTCCTTTCAATTCACAAAACGTAAAGGATTCAAAAAAAAACACCCTATGCAAATAAGGCATTCGATGAAATATGGAGCACTGTAGTCCTAGTGTTTTACATATGTACGTATACTTTTATTGTACACCACATAAATATTTTAAAAATAAAAACCTCCTGAAGCTTTTCTAAACCACTTTTTTTACGACATGCAAAAGTCCAAGCTTTTAGCAAGGAGACAGAGTAAATGTTGCCACAAACTTTTGGTGTAACGAAAAAGCACATTCGACTGGAGCTATACGGTCATTTCACACATAAATTTCCTTTATCGCTTGCTCTGCGCCACAACGAACGGTCCTGTTTCAAGTTCAGAATGTAAAATTGCTGCTATGAAACTGTGAGGGTGGGAAAAATCCCGGGGGAACGTTGTTCTTTTTTTATCTCGCAGAAATTAACAAATTCGTTTGGAATAGGGAGAATCTCTTTTTGTTTCATTTCTTAATGGAACAAAAAATATTTCATCCTGGCGACGTTTATTCGAAATAGAGGTAATATATTTTGTCTACCTTAAATGTCAACTTGTTAATTGCTAAATTTATTTATCTTAATAACCTTAACGGGAGCATTAAACGCAACCAATAAATTATAACTGTAAACCTTAATTACTTAATTATTAGAGATAAAGCTACCTCTTTAACGAATTATTGTTATTAGTTTGCGGTGGTGTTTTTGGTATCGAAATAATAAATTTAAAACAACATATTTATAGTTTAATATGGAAAGTACTGTTTACCTTTTATTATCTACAAGACATTTAAATTCTTATCGCCACCAATTTGACTTTCTTTTTTAAATATACCTACAACAGCTTTTACTGTCATCTCATCAATTGATACTTCTATGTATGATTTTGTTACTCTTTTTTTGTCACTCTGCTTGGTATTGACACGTTTCCTTTGGCATAATTGCATTTCAAAAACCTATTTGTACTGAATGTCAGAATAATAAATTAATCAACACCAAAACTAAATGAGGACGTTTAACTTCAAATAATCAGTCGCAAAGTGTAGTTCCTATATGGTAAAACAAATAAGTTTTCCTGACATTAGTCAAACATAAGAACCTAACACTTCTGAATCAATCCAGAAATAATAAGAATAGCAAAGCTAAATTAGGCTTAATGATGAAAAGGCACAGAGCAACCATCTAACACTATAAGAACCATACCTAACAACTAACCTACTATATAAAGAATTCGCAAATTCTGAGACTGGAGAGCTAGAAAAATTATAGAACCTACTAATCTGAAGCCTAAGTACTATAGTTGAGAGGCACCGAATCAAACTATGCACGTCATTGACAAAATTCTCTAATGCCAGTTGTTAAAAACCAAAATCGCTGTTATTTCTTAGAAATAAAATAAGTAGTAGAACATTATAAATAATTGATTCTAGCTGTTAGTATGTTTACTAAGCGATCTAATAATCGACTATCAAAGGTATTTCTGTGCCTTTAACATTGGTGTTAATGTTTGTAAGTTCGTGTTTTATAAAAGAGTTCTTTTCAGAACTAGTTGTGTGATCCTGGAACAACCCGACATTATAATCAAGCCGAAATCTTTGTGTAAACAATCAAAGCAACTTATTGCTATTGTTTTTTTTGTTGTAAACTATACAATCATTATGTCAGCTGCGTATAAAGGGTTGCATAACCGACACAAGAAAATCGTTGCGGAACTATAAATAAACAGTGTAAATTGCTTACTGGAAGGTGACGTCATTATTATAAACACCAAACTTTAACTCAATCAGGAATATGTAGAAAATATCCAGGTACATTCATACCACAGGCAGATTCAAATAATTCAGAGTAAATACTAATAATAAAGAAAAAGAATATTTGCAGCCTGACCCAATCCAAAACATCAGCCGTGCAAACTATAGCAAGACACATTAATAAAATCAAAGTGAGATCCTAAACTACTAAACATAAATAACTCTTGATATAAAATCATAATTAAGGTCAAATGATATTCTTCAGTCATAGACATCTCAACAAAGTAGGCAATAATTTACTTACGGGCTACAATTCCTTTCAAAACAACCACACTACATTCACGAGGTCACACATACAGTACACACAACAACATTCATCACTCCTACTCAGTCCCTTTCGATTGATTAAAATTCTCCACGTAGGGTTTAAAATCCTTTACACGCCAACGCCCTGAGTTAACCTGATGTTCCTCGTCGACAAGCTCTTAAATCAAGATCCTTTACAAAGAACACGACAACAAATAAATCTAGAAGCGAGCCTCTATAATAATAATTGCCTCCACTGGAGAGAGAATACAATTTTTCTTCCAACATCATAGTTATCAGCAAGATTGTAAACAGACTAATTTTAAGTGTTTTTGGACTCTTTTGAAAATCTCAGAAAGTTTGTCCAGTTTACAGCATATTTCTTTCTACCGCATTGAGCCAGATTTAGCTTTCGAAAAACACCAGTGTTCCCATAAAATGTACCACTAATTGGCACAAACTGACCAAAATTCAGATAAGTAAGCAAATAGCGTATCTTTTCTAACTCGAAATTCCAAGTCTCCTGATTATCATCAGTTATACCGTATAAGATTTCACACACATCTCTAGCTCTGTTTTACCACCGGGTTAACTTGTGCATGATGCAATGTGTTCAAATTACACATTCTCTTCCAGAAACCTAATAATTTTCTGCGCAGTCGCTTTGCATAATGGTTGGATTTAATCCATCTAGTAATAACAAGAATTGTGAACCTGGACTAGGTTTAATTACAAAAATAGACAATGATAAAAAGGTACAGATTTTCTATCTTAGAAGCCCCCTACATATGACTGTCACAATGTAATAAAAACAGTTACGTGAGAAATACGTCTTTCTATTTTTCATAACCTTCAATCTTACACTTATGACATGGGAAGCTACAAGCTGTCAAAGTCGAGAAATCAATTCTAACGCTTTTGAGATTACGATTACAGTAGAACAGAGGATATTTATTTGTTCATTCATTTTAATAAATCTTGATCTCGGTGTGACCCTGGAAAGTTTATTTTTCATTTCAGGTAGTAAACTATCAAGATGGGACAAGAGTCCTATCGGGGAGGTTTCACAAAGGCTAACTACCAGAGTGAGAGAAGGTAATAAGTAGTTGTGTAGACGCTTTGGCTACTACACCAACATCTGTGAGAATCTTGAGTTCGCTGATAACAAGTCAACGGCTACCAAGGAGGTTCTAAGAGCAACTGTCAAGGCGACCAACAATATTTTTAACACTGCCTACTACTTATGTGTACATCCCAAAAGGGCATCAAAACATAGCTAACTGTGACTTGTCCTTATTAGATGTTAATGTAAATACCAAGTTACAATCTTTCAATCAGGTTAGGTTTAAAAGAAAATATTGCATAGGACTTAAAAATTTAAATAATAAACAATTTAACGTACCTACTAAAGTTTCTAGCTTAATTCAACTCTTTCTTTAAGTACAGGATAGACATTTTCAGTAAAGTTGTGTTGAAAATATAATGAAGATTATTACGATCCTTTACGGTTTTAAATATTACCGAAAGCCAAAATATTGATACTAATTATTTAATTCGATGCTTGTATTATTGCAACTAATATGCATTCAGTTTTGAATTTTTACTATCGGTTTTAATTTTGATATAAGGTTAGGTAATTAAAAGGATTTTTGTCGGTTATATTACTGCATCGAGGTTTTTAATTCGACAGAGGAACTGCGTCTTGAGAGATGCATTTAAATTTTCTCAATAACAGAGAAAAATCTACCTTTTGAAATTACACTGGTTCCAAACCCATAACGGCTGAGTTACAAATCTTGATGCCAACTCAAACTAAGACGTGACCCTAAGAACCGCTAAAATTATCAAATGTATTGATTTATTTGTGTAGATTAAATTTCAAAATCTTTAATAATTTCGGAATAGAATATCTAGGTATTTCTTTGGCTTTGATTAAAAAAGCCAAATATGAAACAAACAAGCAAAACCCTTATTCGTATATTTAATTCTTCTTTTCTGTTTCTTTTAGAAAATGTAATTTTCAAGGCTTGTGCAAAATAACAGCAATCATTCAATCTTCTTACAAAGCTAATTTTAAAATGTAATTTTCCTTTCCATTAGGATTTACACAACCAAGGAAGAACAATAATCCTTATCATCCGGAAGACTGATTTAAAAAATGTAAATGAGAGGGCATTGTACGTTTAAACTTAACATTTTATATTATACTCTAAAAATATCTTTTTCTTATAACCATTTCCTCCTAGTCGCAATAAAAGTAATCTTAACAACTTTGAACCCAATTTTACGGACATTTGAATGTATAACAAGATCACGTTAATCTTAACGTGATTAGCACGCCTAATCCCTAATCCATTGTATGCCGTTACAATATAATCTCTTTAATGTTTAATGTTATAAGGCTCCTTTACACTTTTCATTCACAAAACTCTGACGTTGCCGCCCTTTTGAAAGGATCAATACTGTGAAGTTCACGTCTTGTATTCCCTACTGGACCATATACGAATAACGCTGGTACGGTTAAAACGTTGAACGAGGATCAATTACTTGAGAATTCCCAAGGTTTATGTTTGAACAAGGAAAGGATTTTTAAGATTAAGTAAAGGAATTTCTTTCATAACCGTTAATAAATTATGGATTTCAAATTTTGAAAAGGAAATGTAAGGACATAAAACATAGTACTTTCATTAAAAAGAAAGGAAAATATCTTAAAGACTCTATAAAAAATGAAATGTGAAGTAGGTAATAAAGATGGTTGGGTTATCGGTCAAGGAAGATCTTTCCCTTTTTTTACAACTGCTTGTAAAAAGTTCTTTTTACGAACTTGCAATATTGAATTCATATTTCAATGGAACTGTAAAGAAAATATTTTTTCTAGTGAATGTGTATAAGAAAATAAAAAATAAGTAAATACGTTATATATGGGTAGTTTGTGATATATGAAATTCCAAAATGATTTTATTAGTTTTATCTATTTTAAAAATGGGTGAAGGCATGTGCATAAAATTACTCCTGACGCTTGTTATCTTACTTTATTTTATTATACACAAATTTTGTTTTTTGCAAGTCTTGCAACGTTAAACACATCATAATAGCGCAAAGATTATTTAAGAAAGTCATACAGAGACTTGTCTTTGATATATAGCAAAAGAATAATGGGTATTCCAAATTCAAGGAACGTTTCCTGCTGGGGAAGGAATCCTACTTATCAGCTAAATTGTGGTTAAAGCGAATTGCTGGCACTCAAAATTCAATTTTATGCAGGCAAGTGGGCAAAAAAGATACTTAAAATAAACACTTAACCCGGTATTTAGAACTTCAAATAAGTAGCATGTAATACTAAATTCATTTCCTACGCTGGCATACTTAATAGTTAGCTCGATATTCTGAGTACATGTCTAAGTCATTCATTCTTTTAAAATTGTGTTTTTATGTAGTTACAAAGATCTATTTAAAAACTCTCATTGGGCGAGTTCAACTCACCTCAGCGAATTATTTAGCGCTAATCATGGTGGTATTGATCAGCAGCAGCGCAATTCCATCCTGACTGTCATTAGTTAGTACGTGGCATCGATATCGTCTTTTCCAAAGCTTTCATTCATTTAAAGAATTTTATTTGCTTGCTAGCAGGGCAAAACATAAAGAAACGCGCTGACAAAATTGTTCAGTTGCTGACTATCACGTCCAGTGGCTTCACTGCGGCAGGATGTTAACGTCCGCTAAATCCGCTCATTGTAATAGGTATAGTTAATACTACTCAAACAGATTAACTCGAAAACAATTAGGTATTTGCCAGTTGAATAATAGTATTAAACAAAAATTCAGTATATTTATCTTGCATTTTTATATCTGTATTTACGAGGAAGACTTCACAGCAGAATACTTCACGGAAGACCAGTATGAAGCCATCGACAACGAGGTATATAAAATCAGCAACGAGCTGGAGAGGAAAATAGAAAAAGCCACTCATCTCAAAGAGAAACCATACAACATTCCGCTTCCGCCAGTACAGCTTCCAACATTCACGCGGAGCTACGAACAATGGACAGTCTTTCACAACTTGTTCAGGGAGATAATTCACTCCAAACCGACCTTAACGTACAGGGAGAACCGAGCCGTGTAATCCAGCATCTAGCCATCTCGGAAGACAACTACGACACCGCCTGGAAGTTATTAACCACCAGATACGACAACAAGAGATTGATTGTCGCTAAACTGCTAGACAAGATTCTGGACTTCCCGCCGATCCAACAAGAATCAGCGGAATCAATTAAGCGACTTCATGACACCATAACAGAGTGCCTGGAAGAAATTAAAAATCTATACATCGACACCGCATCTTGGGGTTCAATGGTAGCACGTATAATCATCAGAAGATGAGATTCAGAAACCAACCGGCTGTATGAGCAGTCGTTAGAAAACTCGCACGAAGTGCAAAACTACGAAGATTTAGCCAAATTTTTTCAAAAACGATTCCAATCCTCAGAAGCAATGGGAGAATCAAAAAACAAGATTGCACAATCAACAGCAACCGCCAACTGCAACGGTCCAAACCACAATATCTATTATTGTAAGAAATTCCTTGATCTACATGTCAACCACAGGCACCGCATCGTCCAGGACAATAACCTGTGCTCAGATGTATAGAGCACCACAGCCTGAGGTACCACTGCGGGAGAAAATGCAAGAAGTGTAACCTAGCACACCACCACCTGCTCCACAAAGGTCAACCAAGGCAGCAAGCAAATAGACCAAGAGAACGTTCATCACAACACGTGAGCAACAATGTCGCACGGCAAGAAGTTAGCGTATTATTGGCAACTGTACTAATACAAGCAAAAAAGATAGATGGCACCTACGAAATTCTGAGAGCACTTATAGATATAGGCTCTCGAGCATCGCTCATCACCGAGCAAGCAGCTCAACTATTAGCCCTGCCAAGA
>VTPC01004100.1:0-34990 GCA_011009095.1 Ignelater luminosus
CTGTCGCGTTTTTCAGGCCTGTCGATCCTATTAGACTATTCGGCCCTGTCGGGTTTATCAGGATATACAGACTTCTCGGACCTTTTGGACCTGTCGCACTTTTCAGCCATGTCGAACCTATAAGGCTATTTTCCCTGTCGGATTTGTCAGGCTGTTCGGGCTTATCGTACCTGTCGAGCTTATCGGATCGATCGGGCAGTTATTTCTGCACTGGTCCGTAGCGAACTGGGCAAAGATCTTTTTCGTAGTGGCTCGGACGGGCATCTTTTCACTGAACTGCACCAGAGGATTGTTATACTGAATTGGACAGGTGTTATTTTTGTACTGGCCCGGACAAGCATTGTTTTCACATTGAACCGAAGAGGAGGATTTTCGTAGTGCAACGGATCGAAAACTGTTTTTTGCTGAGTCAGATGGGCGTTATTCTTTGTACGGACTGAGGCGGCCATTAGATTAATATTGAACCGAAACTGTATTGTAGAAGCCTACACGGGCTGGGTTTCTTGGTCAGGTTTTTACGCTATCCAAAGATGGGATTTAGGTCGTGCCGGTCAGTTTAAACCTATCAGGCTTTCCGCGCCTCCGTCGGCTCTAACGGACTGTCGGGTCGTTCGGTCTCATCGGCCCTCTCGGACTTCCCAGTCCTGTCGGGTCGCCCAGGCCTCTCGGGTAGTTTGAGTGACTTGAGTCGTTCGAGCCTCCCAGGCTTTCCTGGCCCGAAGAGCCGGTTGGGCTTTTTGGATCGATTGAGAATTACCGCGTTTCTTCGGACAGTTTACTTCGAGTCGGGCCGGGCCCGAGAATTTTGGCTCCTGGCTCTGACAGACGTTATTTACATATACATTTTCTTACCGATTGAGACGGGCTTTTTAATATTTTTTGCTTCATAGCCAAGACTTACACGTTAGTTTTAGTTTAGGATGTTAATAAGGTGCTAAAAGTTGCATTAAATGACAATAATATGTCACTGTCAATTGAACATTCGACAATAGGTTATTCGCTGTTCAAATTAATTCTTGGCGCGCTGTAAGTCAGTTTTTTTTTGACAAACGAGTAGGGCAGCTTGTACCTGACATTATCTTAGTTCAAATTTGCGGTTTTTGCCACTAGGTGGGGCGTTGCTATCGCTTTTGGTGGTTATGGGAAATATGTACTATCATATCGTATTGTACTCTATTATAAATTATAATGGAGCGTGAAAGTATGACGGAATGTAATGAAGATCGCATAATACCATTATTATTCTCACCTTTAGCCAGCCAGGAAGATGTTTCTTTATCTTGTAGTAAGTAATCATGCTTACACGCCGCTTTAAAGCACAATTTTGGTTTTTTTGTAGGTAATAAAATTATTCCTAAAGATGAACATAAAGAACAAGGATCAGATTCTCCGAAACAGAAATCATTACAGTATAACATAGATGACCACAAGGACCATTTACAACCGTATAAACCCTTCGAATGTGAAATATGTGATTATAAATGTAAAGTGAAAAGCCGCATACAAACGCATATGCGTGTTCATAGTGGCGAGAAACCCTTTATGTGTGAAATATGTGATTATAAGTGCAGTCAACGAGGTCATTTACAAACACATATGCGTATTCACAATGGCGAGAAGCCGTTTGAATGTAAAATATGTGGTTCGAAATGTACTGTAAGAAGCAATTTATTATCGCACATGCGTGTGCATAATGGAGAAAAACCTTTCAAATGCAACATATGCGATTATAAATGTAGAGAAAGAGGTTCTTTACGCAGACATATATCTGTTCATAGTGGCGAGAAGCCCTTCCAGTGTAAAATATGTAATTATAAGTGCAGTCGACGAGACAATCTACAAATACATTTGCGTGTTCACACTGGCGAAAAATCATTCGAATGTGAAATATGTGGTTATAAATGTACAATGAAAAGTAGTTTACAAACTCATTTGCGCGTTCACAGAGGCGAAAAGCCCTACCAATGTAAAATGTGTACTTATAAGTGTACGGCCAAAAGCAGTTTACAAGCACACACGCGGGTTCATAGTGGCGAGAAGCCTTTTAGGTGTGAAGTATGTGATTATAACTGCAGTCGAAGAGATAGTTTACAAAGACACATGCGAATTCATAGTGGCGAGAAACCGTTTGAATGTAAAATATGCGGCTACAGATCCACAGTGAAGAGTAGTTTACAGGCACATCTGCGCGCGCACAGTGGTGAAAAGCCGTTTGAATGCAAAGTATGCGGTTATAAATGTACAGTGAAAAGTAGGTTACAAATACATATGCATGTTCACAGTAGCGAGAGACCTTTCAAATGTGAATTGTGTGGTTGCAAATGTTCCACCAAAGGAGATTTACAGAGACATATCCGAGTACACAGCGGCGAGAAACCATTTCAATGTAAACTTTGTGATTATAAATGCGCACAGAAAGGCAATTTACGGACACACATGCGGGTTCACAGTAGTGAGAAACCTTTTGAGTGTAAAAGATGCGATTATAAATGCAAACACAGAGGGAGTCTGCAAAAACACATGCAGGTTCATAGCAGTAGCGAAGAAACTTTTAAATGTGAAGTAGATGATTATACATGTAAAGAGGAAAATTTATAGACATGATAATAGTGAAGTAATTAAAACAATAATTATTCGAACAGACTTTTATTTTGGCCAATATCAGTAGGTACAAGTAAATAATATGAGTACAAAAAGAAAAATTTAGTGTCAGGCTAGAAATGAGTTTGTATTTAGAAAAGCTGTGAAGCAAAACTTGAAAAAAAAATAAATATCTTGAACCTGGAATTACAATATTTCATTTTATCAGTCTTTAATGCAATCTTAAGTAATAGGGTCGAGGTCACCAAAAAGATATATGAAAATTCTTTCAGTGGGAGATTTTTAATGATTTCGAATTCTCGCCATTCGTATTCTATAAAATTAACTTGTTGACTTCCAAATGTTAAAAACTGTCTGAAAGTTATCTGCATTACAATTTTGTCATTTTGAAATTGCCACCGTTTCATCTTTCATGTGTAATACAATCTTTTGTGAATTTAACACGAAATATCCCCAGATTTTAGTACACTTTTTTGTTCTGCTTGCTGTAACCCTGTAACATGCTCTTGACACATGACGTTATGTACGAGATTTTGAGGTTACCTTGGGGGTACATCATTTTAAACGTTTTATTGCTTAAAGAAAGTTTATAAACGGCAATGGTAACGCACCTTCGCGTTTTAGCAGTGTTTATCTTAGTACTATGGGTTGATTTTTAAAATATACAATAACATAAAGGACGTTTTGCTGCAATGATTTTTGACATTCACCTAACCTAAACCATTTGCGGATTGACCCTAGAGTACAACAAAATTGTATATAAAAGCTTGCAAAATGACTTTTCATTAAAAGAAAATGCCTAAAAATTGTTTAGTGGTTAAGTGCAACAGCAATTCTGCAAGACATAGGGATCGAAGCTTTTACCGGTGGGTAAGTACTAGTAATAAATTTTACTTGATAAAAATGATGATATTTTAGGATTCCTTCTCCGTATGGTCCTGACAGAAAAATCAATAAAACAAGCCAAGAAAGACGACGATTATGGATTGACAGTTTGAATAGATCGGATATGAATGATTCAAAATTGAAATATGGACGAATATGTTCATTACATTTTCAAACAGGTAATGATTATAAGCGATTTTTAACTTTCTTTTTAAGTTGAAAAAAAGCAGATTCTTAACAAACATTTTTATTCAACTTAAATATTTATTTAGGAGAACCAGCTAGTCTTATCGATAAGTATCATCCTGACTGGATCCCATCAATAAATATGGGTTGCACAGAACGTCGCCATTCGGAAGCTTTAAAACGATATAAATGCAGTAAAGATCGAGCACAATCTACGACTGAGGTATTTTTTCACACAGTGAAATACATCCGTAAAGTTAATTTCTCGAACCTTACAGACTTTAGATGAAAAAGAAGATTTTGAAGAAATGCAGGATGAGGAATTAAAGATTGATATAGTGAAGGATGAAAAATTAAAAGTTGAAGAAATAAAGGTCGAAGAAATAGAGATTGAAGAATTAAAGATTGAGGAATTGTATAATGAAGAATTAGAGGTTAAAGAAGAAGAAGAATTACAAGCTAAAGACCATACTGAACAGATAATACCAGAACCAGCTAATCTTAAAGTCTTTTTACAACAGATTCAAGAAGAAAAATACAATATTGATGTAAATTATTTAAAAAGCAACAAAGATTGCTTTCTTTATTACACTGGTTTTCCCGATTTTGTTTATGTTCACAAAATTTTTCAAATGGTAGAAAACTATCTTCCACAAAATGTAGTTCTCACAAAATATCAACAATTATTATTAACTTTAGTGAGGTTAAGGCTAAATTTACAATTAACAGATTTAAGTTGCAGATTTAATGTAGATAGAACAACAGCAACATGTACTTTTGAAAGAGTAATTAATGTCTTATATAGTAGGTTGAAATCATTAGTAGCTTGGCCCATGCGTAAGGATCTGCAGCGTAATATACCCCAGTGTTTCAAAGAAGCATTTGGAAATAAAGCAACCGTAATAATAGACTGTTTCGAACTATTTATTGAAAAAGCTTCAAATCTTGAAAACTCGAATTGTAAACATCATTATACTGTAAAATTCCTCATTGGAATATCTCCTCAAGGCTCTATCATATTTATTTCGAATGCATATGCTGGTGGAGCCAGTGACAAATTCATTGTAGAAGATAGTGGTATTTTAAATAAATTGTGTAGAGGAGATGTAATTATAGCAGATGAAGGTTTTTCAATAGATAACTCTATTAAATCGTATTGTGCGGAGGTGAAATATCCTTCGTTTGTAAAAGACAAAAAACAGTTGAGTGCTGTTGACTCAGAAACAACAAGAAAATTGGCAGATGTCCGCATACACGTACAAAGGGTAATTGGTGTGCTACGAAGTAAATTTCGCATATTGAAAGAAACATTTCCAACAGTAGCACTAATAGAAAGTAGTAATGAAACAGTACATATTAATAAAATAATTGTAGTTTGTGCTGCTTTGTTCAATTTATGCCCAGGAATTATTCCACTTGAGTGAATGATACTTTAATACAACTTTTCTATGCCCATGTTAAAAATAGCGGCTTTTGATACAGTTTTTGGTGTCGAAATCCACTACATACTGTTTTTATTAACTAAGATTTCTGACTTGTAACAATTTTAAAAACTAATTATATTTATAATAAAAAACAAGTTTAATTTTATTAACATCATTTATTATTATGTTGACATGATTTGAATTCATAATGGATGTAGTAATGATAATTACAATGAAGCAAAGTATAAAATGAATGTTATTAGGAGACTTCCAATTGGCGTAGAATATGGATCTGGCCGTAACTCTGTACAGAAAAATATTTTACAGGTGTTCTAGTTTGTTTTTGAGCCGAAATACTTACATAACCCAACCACCCTCAGGGCGATTGGGAGTTAGCTCGGACTAGCAATGATTATTTCAGCAAAAAACTTGTGGATTATCCAGAATTTTCTGTAATTCTTGCAAAAAAAATGTATTCGAGGTTAGTGCACTTTGTGTTTGATTTTTCAAACAAGTTTCGTGTTTATAATAAATTCTAACAACTTCTATTCGTTTTTTTTAATGAATTTTCTTGTAGTTTAGATTAAGTTTATTTAATGATATCATGAGGTTAGAGCACAAGTAATATGTTAGTATAATTATGCTGACCATACACAAAATATATCTTGTGCGCAGGAAATGCTGAGAGAGAAGAAATGAAGTTATACGAGTGATTGCAATTGATTAAGGATAGTTTGAATTTCGCGCTGAAGTTTTTCACGTGGTAGGTTGGCTATAGTGTGTAAGCGTTCAGAGTCAGCCTGGAGCAGTGTTGCCAGATGTATGCTGTAAACGTGGAATTTTAATTAAAAAAAATAAAATGAGTACTTATAGTGTTAATGATAACACTACAGTGCTAGATCTGGCAATACTGCCCCCGGATGACCCTAACCGCTAGCACACTATAACCAACCTACCACGTGAAAAACTTCGGCACGAAATTCAAACCATGTCAATCAATTGCAATTATTCTGTAAATATACCTTATCAAAAGATAAGAGTCAGTAGCATCGGCTACTTTAGTTTACTTTTCACAAAAAAATTTAGTTTGTAAAGTTTAGGCTGAATCTTGTAATTTCTAAAGAAAAATAAAATTTATTTTTAAAAACAAACTTCAATTTTCCACAAACGTATTTCACATGGCTAGAGCAGATTTTCGAAAGTATACGAGGATTTCCGAGTATTTGTTGTACTAAATGATAAAACAAGATAAAATGTCAAAACGGGTTTGTTTACATTTTTAACAATTTACGAACTTCGTCGTATTACAACTCAGTAAAAAATAAACAAATAAATATATATAAATTCACAAATCATACTTAACAGTTAATATTAAACAAGAGAGTTTATACTTTGTAATATACAGACATCTAAAAAAATGATTACAAACCACGTGACCACGAAATTTACTGTTGGTTAGGCAACACATCTTGCACTACTGGCAGCTCTGCTTAATAGAGTTTTCCAGTCGCGTAATATTGGATATAATTATGATGAAACTACTTAAAAGCTTAAATATCTCAAATTTATTATCACACTTTGAATGCGTTAAATCTAACTTACCTCGATTAATTCACAAAAAAATAGATTTAGTCTTGAAAAAACTCATCTTTAAATAAAACAAAACAAACAAAGAGACAGCAAGTTCACGGAACGCATGCAAGCCGATGTAATTTTAGGTTAGAAACACAAAACATCTTATGTGAGGTGGGCGTTACTCAAGTGAGTTAAAGATGTTAAATAGTGTAGCACGTAAAGTTGTTTCAAAAGCATAAAGTACAACGGAAACATTAATAATTGTGATGGATGATATTTATTAGATTACAAAAACGTTACAGTATTTGCAAGAACGCTGCTGAAATGCCCAAAGTGAAGAGAGCCTCAAAATGCAAAATGAAAGAAATACAAATGATCAAAGTCTCTACTAGAAAAACTGTAACGCAAGAAGTTCAAAAAGCAAACGAACCATCTAGTTCATCACAAAAACAAAATAATAGACGTGGTGTTATTCAGGAAGAACGCGACCATCTACTTCAACTAATCTGATTACTATAAGCACCAATGTCGATTAAATCAGAAGTAGCAAAAATGAAATTGTTAGTGATAGAAGAATAATCGATATAAATCCAGTGCTGGAGAGAAATCTCCAGAATTTTACAACAAGAGTTTGCAGATGACCAGATCATCTTATTGGAAGATCTTTCTGCGAAGAAGGATGAGCAAAAATGAATAGTGGTTTGGGAAGTTGACCAGAGATGGGTAAAGAAGAACAAGCTGCAATGCAGCATAGAAAAAACCACAGAGAAGGTTTATAAATACGAGAATCGGTCACTTACAAGATAAAGGCAGAAAGTTGTTTGTAGAACATTGTAAAGAGCTAAAGAAAAACATAATAAACGAAAGCGGATAGGGCAACCATAATATGTGAATAAATCTGAAAATTCCGATGTATACATTTAATATTGATATTTGTTTGCAGAAGAGAGATACAGAAAGATCAGACAAATGAAAGTGTCTGTTATCATTTTTCTTATAGGACAGTTAATTTTACACAATATTTTCTTTGCATCCTGTTAATCACGCGTTCTCTTTCGGAATATTACGCGTCCCTCGCAGTTTCAGAACTGCTGATTTAATGTATATTTATTTAGCTGGTGATGAAGACAGTAACGTTGCTAAACGCTTAGCAGAGTGCAATAAGGTTGTTCAAAAACTGGAATGTTGCAATCACCTACTGAGAAATCTTTTAGAAAATTACGCGAGTTAACAACCGAAAGGTGTAGCTCTAAAGGTGAAATTGTGCCATGACGTCAAAGAAACGAATTAAAGAATAAAATTCGTCGATTGCATGGAGGTATACAAAGTGATGTACAATGCTACATAGGTCAAGAAAATGATACATTATCAGATAAAATATAACTTCTTAAGAAGCGCGTTTTAAATAGTGTACGCCACGCTTGTCGCGCTAAATATTCCTGTACTGGCTCCAAATCTACTAATGAACAAAACTGGATTCCTGAATTGAAATAATCAGGATTATATCAAAATTTCTGTAGATAGAGCAGATGTAGTAACCAGAAATGGTGAAAGTCTCTTGTTGAACATGGATACCAATGTTGCAGAATGTCACAATGGCTAAATTTACAGGTAGAAAGCGAGTGAATTTTACAGCAAAACGATCTTATCAAATCCGATGTGAAGCAGCAACCATTTTCTTTAACGTAGGACCATGAGAATTAGCTGCAGATCTCAGTCCTGGTCAATACACCAAAAAACTCATTCGCCTAAAACAAACAAGAGCTAATGGAAACGGAGCCGTAGACAATTATTTCCAAAAAAATGTAAGAAACCAAAAACTAGTTTTAATTCACCCAACGCAGAATACGGAGATGTATTGGATGATGTTTTAACTGAAGAAGAATATGTAAATAAGAAAGGAAGTTGAGAAAAATCGCAAGAAGAATGTATCGAAATAGAACAAGAAACACTAAAAGGCAGCAAAATAATCTGCTTTAGAGACAAGAAAGATCCATAGTCTTAATGGTAGCGAATTTTCGAAATATACGTAAATTGAGGAAAGGTGCTCATTGTGATACTTTTTAATAAAAAGTCTTTTATATTTCACTTTCTCTGGAAATCTTGCTACGCGCTGTAGACAAGATCACGAAAGAGAGTAGCAATAAGAATTTCAAGATACTGTGTATAATTCAAAGGCTAAAAAGTGTGGACTTTTTATAGACACAGAATACAGTTCTTTGGCAGCATCTCCCGATGGCTTAATTGCAAAGCTTGTTATAGGTATAAATAGTAATTTGAAACCTCATTTACATCATGAAATATTGGTTGTCATTTCCAACTCCAACCTTGAATCATTTAAGACAGTTCTTTGATGGGAGCATAATTAGCCGAAATATAGCAGTCCTTTGCCTTCCAGATCGTGTGATTTAACTCCAGAAATTAATAATAACCCCATCGTAAATAAGATACACATTGAAACTGTGAGGTTAAGAGTGCTTAATGTAACGTATTCATAGGTACTACTTGTACTTGACAGTTGTTATTTGGAGGTTAACATATCGGTAACAAAGTCAGTGGCATTTTTGTGAAGTAATTTTGGTAGTCAGGCTTGTTATTGTGCATTTATTAGTGTAACTGTTTAAGTGGATTTTCAATTGTGATCAGTGCTAAAACTATTTTTTATAAATTGAGGTTATGTTATTAATCAGTTTCCTTTTACATCTTTATAGTAATTAGCATATAAATCTAATAATTTCATTAAAATAACATGTAGAATAATGAAAAGAATTTTTGTAAGTTATTAATTCTTACTTTTTCCTTATTTATTATTAAACGATGTCCAAATAAGATTGTTTCATACTTTCCAGTTCTTAAGCCCAGTACGATTCTTGCTTGCATTTTTATAGTTTTTATAAATAACTCCCAAGGAAGACGCTTTAAAAAGAAGAATTTTTCAAAAAGATCATAACATTACTGAAATTTCCATTAATCGGTTTGAGGAAAAGTTGACAATTGGAGATCACCAACTCACAAGTCTGAATGGTATTCTGTCTGTTTTAGTTACTACCTTTCTCATATCTTACTTTATTATTAACATAATTATTGCATAAGCCATGAATTAATGGTGACAGGAGCCAAAATCATCTTGGAAAAGAGACACCTAACCTCTCTTTATTTGTCCTTAACAAATATTGTACAAAATATGATAAATGGTTACCGTAAAGAATTTTTTAATGTATTGAGCAGGAAGGAAGGCACATTCAACATTTATTGTAAATTCAATTAAAATAGTGAAATGCAATGAGTGTTTAAATTCATAAATAAGCGTCTAGGAGACGTCATACATTGAAACTGTAAGGTTAAGAGTGCTTGATACATAGGTACTACTTGACAGTTGTTATTTTGAGATTAACATGTCAGTAACAAGTCACAAATTGTAAGAAATTGCCTTCCAGATGTTCTAAACTTACTTTTCAGTGTATGGGATGTAGTCTATGGCCGAGATAGGTAAGATCAGAAAAAAAATAAAGAGAAACTTTTAATTTAATGTGTCTCAGCTACAGCTACAGCTACAGGTGTGCATAATAAAAAATAGTTTAAACTAGACCAGCGCTTTGCTAGTATTCCACTTGAAAACCCAACCCAATCCACATAAGGCAAATGACATACCCGAACTTGATCATAATGCAGAATCTAATCGCAAGAAAATAATGATGACTTCACCATTACTTAAGAGTTATTTCAGTAGAATACAGTTCTGTTTTTGTATCAGTATAGTAGTTAGGAATCTGAATCAAACCATCAATTAGAGACCATTGCTTCACCCCTATTCTGAAGTAGCCCTGGATCGCCAAGTTTAACATCAGCAACAGTACAGAATGTTCAGAAAGCGAAAAGAAGAAACAAGAGATTGCACAAAGTTAATCTGGTTAATATCCAAAAGCAGCCTTTTAAGAGACTGAAAGTTGGGTTTTTGCAAATGTTTATTTACTTATTAAAAAGAAAGGACCAAGATAATAAACTGTGTAGTTCATAGTAGGTAATAATCAATATGACAAAAAGTAGTTAATTTTAGAATTATAAAGAACAAATTTAATAAAAACTAATACATACAATAAATACTAAAAGTAAGTAAGCTACAAATAGAATTGAATACTTAAGAATTATTATTATTATTATTTAAGATTATTAAGATATAAAGAATTATATTTGAAGTATTTAAATCACTTGGTTTTTATCGCCACTGTGAACAAGCATATATCTTTGTAATCTGTCTTTTACTCTACACTTAAAATCGTATATTTCACATTCGAAAGGTTTCTCGCGTATATGCACGGCTTTTTAAATCGCGCCTAGTGCTGCATTCATGACCACATGTCCGCATTCAAAAGGTTTCTCACCGCTGTGAACACGTATAGTATGGCTTCGCAAGCTACTGTTCACTGTACATTTATAATCACATACTTCACACTTAAATGGACTCTCGCCAGTGTGAACGCGTATATGTACTTGTAAGTGTTCTCTCTGCCCTCATTGATAACTGCATATTCCACACTTGAAGGGTTTCTCGCCACTGTAGACATTCATATGTCTTTGTAAACCGCTTTTCGTCGTACGTTTAAAATCACACATTTTACATTTGAACGGTCTTTCGCCAGCGTGGAAGTTCAGATGTACTTTTAGATCTTGCCTCTGGCTGCATTGATAACCTCATATGCTGCATTCGAATGGTTTTTCGCTACTGTGAACGACTGTATGTTTTTGCAAATCTTGTTTCCTGCTCCATTTTTTTCTTTACTGTCGCCTTTCTGTGTGTATTTCGATTTTGAAGGATGCAATTTTGTGACGGTTTGCCCTTTCTGTACGTTCATCTTCGGGAAATATTATTAGTAGCTACAATAGAAATAGTAGTAGCTTAAAATCAGTGTGCAGACTGTAGACTTACTTAGAACTTGAAAATAGTACAATGTGATCTTCACAACCTTTTTAACTTCTGTTTCTTATGGACTGATTTTTATTTTGCCCTATTGCTGTACTACATATAATAATAAAATGGTATAGACAGTGGCGTAACACGGGAGTTCTACAAAGTTATATCTTTCTCCAGTGGTGTAGCGCATTACATATATTACACTGAAAAGGCTTCTCGCCACTATGAACGCGCATATGTCTTCCTAAACCAC
Source organism: Ignelater luminosus (assembly GCA_011009095.1). NCBI lineage: Eukaryota > Metazoa > Arthropoda > Insecta > Coleoptera > Elateridae > Ignelater > Ignelater luminosus. The sequence continues at coordinate 11,837 of VTPC01004100.1, forward strand.
TTTTCATTGTACATTTATAACTGCATATATTACACTAAAAAGATTTCTCACCGCTATGAAAGAGCATATGAGTTCGTAAATTGCTGCTCTGTGCGGCGAGTCAATGAATAAAATGCCACCGTAGGTGGCTGCCATTTAGAAAACTTAATTTCTCTATGGCTGGTGAATTGGAAAAATTGGGTAACTCCTGTCGTGCACGCCATGTCGGGTACCAAGCAGTCCGCACGCCCGCCGTCCACGGTGATGGTGGTCTGGTGGCGATGGTGGTGCAGGCCGGAAGCAGGTCCTCCATAATCCCCGTCGGTGGGGATGCCCAAGGACGGCCAACGAGCCGTCACACAGAGACGACGAGGAGTTCGACGCGACGGTTCTTTTCAGAACGGTGTTGGTATTGTGTAGTGAGAAGTGTGAGAGTGTGTATGTGTTGGAGTAGTGATGTGTGAGTGCCTAGGTGTGTATTGTGTGCCGTGGACTAGTGCGATACCTGCTCTGTGCACATTTATAATTACATATATTACACTCAAAAGGTTTCTCGCCACTATGAATCTGCATATGTTTTTGTAAATTACTTTTCACTGTACATTTATAACCGCATATATTACACTGAAAAGGCTTCTCGCCACTATGAAGGTGCATATGTGCTCTTAAATTGGTTTTCTGTCTACATTTATAACCGCATATATTACACTCCAATGCTATCTTGCTATTACGAACGGGAGTGAGCCTTTTTAAGCTGCGGTTGCTTAAAACTTTATTACCAACTATGTTGCACTCCATAGCTGTACTTATTTCAGCTTGCATTGTGGTCGCAGGTCTTTATGGGCGCCTCCACAAAGGCGGTATTACCTAAAACAAAATTATTTAGAAACTTAAGAGGTAGATAAACAATGGTACAGTGCATTTTTTGTTATAGAATTCAGAGTAGGCTGCGGTTTAAGTACATTACAAAATATGCAATGTGATGACCTGGTAACTTTTTTAGTGAAAACAGCATCAAAGTCATATACACTGTTATAGAAATTGTAAGTCATGGCCTACTCTGAATTCTATAATAAAAAAAATGCTCTGTATATTATAGAAAAATGCAGGGCCGTAGCTAGATGTAGGTAGAGTAGGCACCGCCTAGGGGTGCAAGAGGCAAGGGGCACCATACGAGCGCTAGGAAAAAATGTAATTTCTTCGTACTAAAAGAAACGCAACTAAGTAAATGACAATGATAAGAAGAGCTCCAATAGGCTGGGCTTGAAGATATTTTTGAAAGGGGTCAAGTACTGATAAAGAAGGGGGCAAAAACAGTATTGCTGGAAAAATGACGGCTTATGTTGCACCTGCGGAGGCCATGATGATGCCTCGCAGAATGGGACATTCATCAAAGCATCCCATACCTGAAATTTGCCAAGTCTGTTTAAAAAGCAAACAGATACGGCTACCGTTTCATAAAATCCTCGAGAAGGTAAAACCAAAGAGAGGCTGCTGGAGGTGGTTTCGACAGATATTTGTAGCTCGATAAGCCAGTCACACATGATGGAATAAGGTATTTCGCCACTTTTATAGATCATTACTCCCATTTTTGTGTGGTCTATTTGCTTAAAAGAAAGGGCGAAGTTGCTGAAGAATTTTAGGATTACATAAGCAGAATCGATGCTAAATCTGACACAAAAATTGAGAGGTTAAGGTGTGACAATGGAGGGGAGTATAGTTCTAAAGCTTTCAGGGAGATTTGTCGAAAGAAATGCATAAAAATTGAAAGTACAATTCCGAGAAACCCCGAACAAAACGGCATAGCCGAGAGGCTAAATAGAACTCTAATGGAAACTGCCCGCTGTCTAATTTTTGATTCGAATTTAGGCAAGGAATTGCGGGGGGAAGCAGTAAGATACATATTTGAAAAATAGAACGGAAACCGGTGTTTTACCAAATAAAATCACACCTGCTGAAATGTGGAATGGTCGAAAACCAAACATACCAAAAATTAAACTATTTGAATCCACAGCTCATAATTTGATACCGAAGGAAGAAAGAAGCTCAAAACTTGACCCCCGAAGTGAGAAAGTAGTCTTGGTCGGGTACACAGAAAATGGCTATAGGCTATGTAAGCCAAGTGAAAGAAAAATTGTACATGGAAGGAACATAATTTTTGATGAAAGTCAAACTCAAAGAGAAAAAGTACCTCAAAAAGTCCGAGCCCGAAGAGAAGAAAAAAGAAGTGAGACCGGAAATGAAGAACAGAAAATACAAATATTGTTAGAACAGAAAATAGAAGATCAGACAACTGAAAGACGAATAAAATGAAAACGAAGATGGTGACGAAAATCAGAGAGGAGACGAAGAAAATGGCGACGAAAATCAAGTTGAAAAAGAAGAAAGAAAAGTCGGAAAAAGAGCAAGAAGGAGAACCCCAGGATAAGGGGCGGGAAAACCGCCAAAATACTTGAACGATGTGCTCCATAGCTGTGAAGAAGCAGAGAAAGATGAAAAATTGAAAGAAGCCATAAACGAAGAGCTCACCTCCCTGAAGGAAAATGACACCTGGGAGCTCGTGAAACCTCCACAAGGCGAGAAGTTGATAAATTTCGAATGCCATCCTCATGCGCCACAAAAAAAACCACTGATTTCCCGCACTTAATACAATAACTAACTATTTTTCACTTTAGAATCGTATTCTACATCAAAAAATAAAACACACATATACTTTTAGCTTTTTAATATCATCTCGGGAACTTGGTCAAAATGGCCGCTGAAGTTTGAAAAAAAAGTAACAAAACGGAGTTCTTTGTGGTTATGCTTGGCATTCCAAAATGTTTTTTCCTGCTCATGGTTAAAGTATAACATTTGTTTTTTAATTTTTTTTTGAATTTCCAATTATAATATTTGTATTTTTTTGCAATATTCAGTTAATCATTAAAATGATGTGGAGTGGGTAATATTACTGGTGAAAGGAAACATTATATGTACCTACAAAAGGTAATTCAGTTTAGCTTAGAATGTAATTTTACAATTCCTGCATTTACGAAAACTAACGAAAACGTAAACACTACCATTTTGTGCACTAACAATGGGGTGCCACCGAAACAACTGCGTTGCTAAAACATTTCTGGCACGCCCATATCAACCGTCACTATGGTTACAGATAGTATGTCAATTTAAATAAATGAGGTTAAAAACAAATGTCAAAGTGAAAGAATGTCAATTCAAATAAACGAGGTTAAAATGAAAACTTGCCTCTATGGTTACAGATAGTATTAAATAAATGAGGTTAGAATGAATGAAAATTAAAACAAAAAATAAAATATACCGTAATTTATCACGGGTGGAGTGGAACTAATTGTACGTTCGGGTGGTCGCACTAGCATGCACTTGCTTCGCATTTTTTCGGTTCCGTGCCTTCGGTTGGTAAATTGCACCACCACAGAACGAGTGCCGTGCCTCCGGGTGGTCACCCTGTACTTTTTCGGGTCACTCAAAGTTGCACTTCACGGTGCGTCTAGCGTTTGTGTAATTTCAAACTATAAAATGGCGGGTTTATTAAAAGGTTTGTTGAAGAGTTAGCAGAATCTTTCCATTTTGTTCTCTAATGTTGTTGAATTCGTCATAAATAAAATCTTTAAATTGCCATTTCAGATATCACATTTTTTCTAAATCAGTTGCACTTCGGATTGCTGTCAGTACAAAAGCTTACTTTGTTGTTGCCACTGATCTTTAACATACTGCATCTATTACCAACTAGGCATATGTATAAAAACTATTTTCTGTTTGCAGAATAAATAATGAATTTCTGCGCTCCACGGCTTAAAACCTTAAAACTGATGACGTTTGTGTTGTACTTATTATTAGTTATTCAAACTAGTTTTTTTCTAGAAGGTGATTGTACAAATACTTGTCGCCCTTTGTCAATCATGTGACATTCAGTCATATTTGAACACCTTGTACAGCAAATCATGGATTTTACTCGTACAAATATAGAAAATAAGAGAGACCGGATGCTGGTATCTACAGATTCGTCAAGCCATCACTTTGCGACCACCCACTTTCAAGCAGTAGGTACTGAAATGTTTGTATGATTATTATTGGTCGATCTTTTAATTGAATTCTGTATATTCATTATCCACATTTATTAATCTTTCCGTCATATATTTGTCTCTTTCAAAATAAATCTAATTTTAGAAACTCAGTATGTTCATACCACCAATTCGAAAACTACAAAATATAATAAAAAGGAAATCAAGTGTAAACAAGGAGCTGCTGTTCCTAAATACAAAGATTAAATGTACTATGTTGATCATAAGAAATGCTCCGGTCTACCCGGCTTGTCGCCGAATCCTCAAAAATGCTAAAATCTGGCAATGCTGGGAATACATATTGTCTGTAACTGTAAAATGCTTTCAGCAACGCACTACCAAGCACTGGAAGACGTGAAAGAAGTTTTTAAGTTTAATAAAATTTAATTTCCTTTCAATAATTTAAATTCACCATTAGTGAGGATCTTAAATCAGTGGGGATTTATTGGGGATAAAATAAAATTTTGAGTAAATTTGCAACTTAGTCGTTCGAGCTTGTCGGGCTGTTTGGCTCTCTTGGGCCTGTTGGGCTGTTTGAGTCTCTCGAGCTGTACGGGTCTGTCGGGCCGTTTGGGACTCTCGCATCGTCCGGGCTTGTCGAATCTCTTGAGTTTATCAGCCCGTTCGGGTGGTTCTGTTGGCCCTGTCGGGCTGTTTGAGTCTTTCTGGTCTGTCGGGCTGTTTGGCTCTCTCTGGCTTATCGAATTGTTTTCGTCTCTCCTGCTTGTCGGGCTGTTGAGGTCTCTCGGTCCGTTTGGGATTCTCGGACCTGTCGGATCTGTTGAGCTTGTTGGCCCTGTCGGGTCTGTCGGACTGCTTGGCTCTCTCGGGCCCATCAGGCTGTTTAGGTCTCTTGGCTCTGTCGGACTGTTCGGGTCTCTTTGCCCTGTCGGGCCGGTTGGAACTTTCGGACCGTTCCGGTCTGTAGGATCTGTTATAGGCTGTTTGGATCTCTCGGGCCTATCGGCCCGTTCGGATTTGTTGACCCTATCGGGCCGTTCGGGTTTTTCGGACTGTTTAGTTCTCTCGTGCTTGTCGAGCTGTTCGAGTCTCTCGGTGCTATCGGGTCGTTTGGGGCCCTCGGACCGTTCCGGTCTGTCGGATCTATTAAGCTGTTCGGATCTCTTGGACTTATCGGCCCATTCGGGTTTGTTGACCCTGTCGGGCCGTTCGGGTCTTTCGGACTGTTTAGTTCTTTCGTGTCTGTGGAGTTGTTCGAGTCTCTCGGCCCTATTGGGTCATCTGGGACTCTCGGACCGTTCGAGTCTGTCGGATCTGTTAGGCTGTTCGGATCTTTCGGGCTTATCGGCCCGTTCGGGTTTGTTGACCCTGTCGGCGCGTTCGGGTCTTTTGGACTGTTTAGTTCTCTTGTGCCTGTCGGGCTGTTCGAGTCTCTCGGCCCTATCATGCCGTCAGGGACTCTCAGGCCGTTTCGGCCTATCGGATCTATCTTAGATCTGTCGACCATTTCAAGTTGTTATTTTTGCACTGATTCGAAGCGAACGATTTTCATACTGAACCGAACCGCCATCCCCTCATGTCTGTTTCGAAGCTCCTGAGAGGAGGAGGAGGTAAAAGGTGATTTTCTAAATTGCAAATCAATCATTTTTGAAGTATTTCTTCAGTATAATTTTGAATTTTATTTAATTAAAAGCAAATTAAAAGATTGTAGAACTTTATAAAAAAATAATGCAAGATTACAAACACAAAACATATCTTATATAACTAATAATAACCGTAACACATAATCGCCATTAAAATCTTTAACCTCAAATTATGAACAGCGACAAGTGTCAACAGAACTATTTTTTAGGTTATGTTAATTAAAAATGTCAAAGTTGCAGCAATACTTTTGAAGGTTAGTTTACTGTGATCGATTATTAATTACCAACTAAACAATACTAAAAGGTGGAAGATTATCAGCATTTGTTTTCCATTTTCCAGTTTATTTTCAGAAAAAATTTTTATAAACAACTAATAATGACATTTTCGATTATATTTATAATTTTATCCCAATTATTCCTAGATAATCCACTAATTGGTGCTCAACTTTCTAGTAAAAATTATAGTGAAATCTATAAGATTCTTAATACTACCCAGCTGAATTGCGTCTCTACAAAATCAGGCTATGAATGTACAGGAGAAGGTTTTGATCGAACGGTTTGCGGAAATCACAAGGAGATTTGTCCGACTGATTGGGCTTGTATTGATTTACATAATGGATTCCTTTGTAGTCCGTATGATCATATCAATGTTGGTAAACAACATAGATCGTTAACTACCCATCAGTCTACAAGAAAAAGGAAGCGTGAAGCATCGTCGGATTGTTCTGAAGTGTTATGTCAAAATGGTGCGTTATGCAAGAGAGGAAAATGTAAATGTCTGAGACATTTTCAAGGGAAATATTGCGATGAAATAGTTAATTATTGCGAGGACAATCCTTGCAAACACAATGCTGGTTGTATACCACGCGTCGGTGATGCTACATGCGAGTGTGATGAACGACTTGCTGGAAAATATTGCGAATTAAACGTGGAGAATATCGTACACAATATGAAATATCCAAACTTTCTGTATGTACCCCTTCAGTACGCAGGCTATAAATATTATTATATGTTTTATGCTAACGATATGGGTGTACAATCTGAAGCGAGAATAGATTTTGGGGATGGTACAGTTAAGAAAAGAAAATATTTAATATTGCGTGCAGATCCAAGCTTTACTACTGCTTTGAGATATTTTCAACCTTCACTAAATGTGACTTCAAAAAAGTTGCAAATCTATGCTTTTACACACGTATTTAGGAGTCCTCAAATTTTTACCGTCAAAGTGAGGGCTTGGAATAGATTTGAGGAAGTTTTCAATACGGAATATGAAATACAAGTAATCGCAGCTCGTAGATGCTTTTTAGAATTTGCATTCCATAATGCACCGACCGAAAAAGAAAACGCGTTTAGATTGTTTAGGGAGAGTACAATTTATATATTGTCCGCGGCATGGAGTAATTGTATGCAGACCGAATTCGAATATCAATGGGAAATTCATAAAGTCAAAACGTTTGAAGACACACCGACTTCGAGTAACTTATATCAAATAAGTGACTATCAAATCGACATGCAAGATTCATATTTGTATATACCACCTTATTGCCTCGATTATGGAAATTTTACGGTTGGATTAACCATTACAATGGTTAAGCCTCTTAAAGGGGTGAAGAGAAAACGTTACACTTGGTTTACAATTTTGCGAAAACCCATGATCGCCCACATTCAGGGTGGAAAGAAAGTATGGTCGAGCACGGAATCGTTGTTTTATCTGGATGCTAGTCTATCTTACGATCCGAATTATAGCAGGAGAAAGCAGCCTGTTGTTACATTCTCTTGGACGTGCCGTCCCGTTAGCGAGTTTTGTAAAGGGTACGCGTTGCTTAATGAAACGGGACCGGTTCTGGTAGTACCATCACATGGCTTGGACGAGCAAAAATATATCTTCCAGGTGGATACATTACATGAGATGTCTTCTATTTATTATTTTTGTTTGTGGTTGTAGGTTTGGGTCAGTCATGGTACCAATATAAGTGTGACGGAATATACAGGAACGGCAATTCAGGAGGTGCACGCTAGTCACACGCCAGTACCGTTTTATTCGATAATTTGTATACAAAACTGTATAGGGGGTCTTGCAAATTTTTTACATGTCATAGCACTTCGTGGCATATGCATTTCCAGTCCACACGAGCAAGATCAGAACAAAAGATTTTGGACGGTATATCCGAATCCACAAGCCGACCAAGGAAAAGGCATGCGTTTGGATAATACTGAATTTAGCAAAGACAATTATTACATTGTGATGTACGAGCAGCAATTGGAGACTGGTGGAACGTTTAAGATTGTTTTCAGTGGATATAATACGGGCACGAATAGGTTATCAACAGAAAATGCAAGCTACGCCGAATTTTATATCGATACGTATCCAACTTCTGATTTGGGACAATGCTCTGTGTATCCACTTAAAGGTTATAGTATGATAACTGTATTTACTATAACCTGCTTTGAGACTAACCTCAATGAAACGACTCGATTTGAAGTGATACAATTTCCCAATCCAGTAGATCGAGCCACTAGTGGAATATTAGTAGGCTATGATCGTACCGGTGTGATACAAAATGTAACTTTGGGCCCTGGACTTAGAAAGTATGATTATATAACAACGTTAAGGATAACACAAATTTATCACACTGGTATATACAATTTTTTAGAAACTAACGTAACTGTGTTTCCGCTGATTTATTATTTGAAACGACCAGACGAGGTCATGCACAGACTTGTACACGTTGGAACTGGATTGTCTTCGCCGCTGTATTTTCTTCTGAGCGGCGGAAATCACTTTGAACTTGTCCAACAAATTATATCAGCCACGTATACTCTGGAAAACTTTCTAACGTCTGAAGACTCGTTGCGTATGGACCGTAAATATACCGATGAAACCATTGAACACATCCGGAATAATTTTATTACATACTTGCGTAACGTTCCTATTGGTGATTTATATTCCTTGAAACATCTTGCTAGCGCTTTACTTAAAGTTATAAATATACCATTTAGGAAGATGAGATGGGACGCGACTATTGTTTCAGGTAAATACTAAATTGGGGAACATGCACATTATTTATTTAATTTATTTTTAAAAGCAGTGACACCTAACGAGTCTTAAGAAATCATTAAAACGCAATTCTGTTTATGATTCTAAAAGAAAAAAATTATTGAAATTCAAATGATTTTCTCACGCGCGAAAACGGTGAAATCCGTAATGGCCGTCGCGTCATATGATATCACTTATATGTTCAGAGGGTTATTAGATCAAAAAATAAAAAAATATTCGGTATAAATTTAAAACCTAAATTTATAGCCACTGACAAATTATATAAAACTTTAAATTATTTATTCACAAAACTTTAAAAAGAATTAAAATTTATTTCAATTCTATACTTAAACTGTTAGGGAAATTTCATAATTTATGTTCTAGTGGTTGGTTAGTTGGTGGCACTGGTGACACTATAATTGCTATAATTAAATACAGTGTGAGGTATTTGTTCCAAACAACTTCCTTAGCAACGGTTGTTATGGGTGTCAACCCATACTGCACAATTCTATATTTTATTTTTGTAAAATTAAAATCATAAGCTTATTAATTATTTGCAACATTAATGTTATAAGTTATAATGTTTGGTATTAAACATTAATTTTATATTTATAAATTATTAATTTAAAAACATACACGGTCTTCATTCATAACAACGATTGCTATGGAACCAAAGTGACATCATCAGTCAGCTACCCCATTTTTGATAGTTTTGAAATTGGAGATTGACAATTATTTAAATAATTTCAAATTTAATGATTTTAACTCTAATAGTAAGAACTAATATTTTTGTAGTATCCCCTACTACCAATAAGTTAACAATAAAACACTACACTGATTCTAAACAATTTTATTCGTAATAGCTTCATCCATTCAAAATATCATCCGATGTAATCCAACGCAATACAATAATCAATCTAACCTAACTTACTAGACACAATATAAAGACTATAAAAGGAGTGTTGCCACCCTAAAATTGCGGGGCGAAATTCAAATTTAGAAATGTTACCGCCTACATTTTCTAATTTAAAATTGATGTAATAATTTATTGCAGGCGTAAACATCTTGAAAAAGATAATTCAAAATCTTGAAGACAGATTCAAGATGTACAACGAATATATCTTACAAGATGACATGGATGATCTCGGTATAATATTTCTTGATATCGCATCTAGTATTTTGAAGACTCCAGGAACCGATCATTTCATTATGGAGGAAACTAATACCACATCGGGTAACAATTTAAATTTATTTTAGAACAAATTAATTTTTTCGCTGTAAACATGCAGGCACATCGACCGATTACCTTCATCTAAACGAGACGCTAGAAGTTATCGAACGCTACATGCAACTATACATGGCGTATAAAGTTCCTAACGAACGCACCTCGTTAATAACAAGCTCCAGACTGGCCGTATTCATGAAGAAAGCCTCGCCCGAATCGTTAACAGTAAAATCTTTAGCGCTGGCCGGTCGGATTGCAATCGGCCTCACGTTCGATAACACCATGTACGACAAGAATGCATATTTCAACTTCAAAGCTATCATTATGGACAATTACATTCCAAGCTCGGATACCACAGGGTACAGTTTTCCGTTTGTCAAAATCAATTTGACGAATATAGTTGATGGAAGTCCTGTAGAAGCCGATTTGGAAATCGACATGAGGCCAGGGAATACTCTAAAGATGGAAATTATCGATGGTTATTTGCCTGTTCGCCTATTCTGGCAAATTGAAGAGAAGCATATACAAGTCCACAGGTAATCTGAAACAATTTTCTCTATGGGCCATGACTCTATCGTCGTAGGTTAATCGTACCGAAAGGGGGAAAGCTATTGATTAATTTCTTGCCAATCGAAGGTAATTATAAGCTGCAAATAGTTGTCAAGAAAGATCGAAGACCGAGACTGGCGGATTTTTGGTATAACGGGATCGATATACCTCAGAAAGTGGTCCAAAGAACTAGAGATCAAGGTTAGAAGGGAGAAAGTGTAATAGACAAATATCCGCTAATGATTTATGGTTTCTTTTAGGTTTGTCCCTGTTTGTTGATGATGAAGCAAAAGAAACTAATGAATTTTATTTTCTGGGAATTCTTCCACATAAGGACACCTTGAAGGAGTTGATGAAGGATATCGAGGAACCAATTTTGCCAGGTAAGAGATACTAACGGGCGAAAGAATTTTGTTAGACCAGAAAGAATGTTTGATTTATAATGTTTATCGAAAATTGTCTTTTGTTTTTCACCGGAAAACTCATAGACTCTCGCACCTCATTCCGTTTCTAAGGAGATTTATGAATTTTGAAATTTGATTGGGACTCTAGGTTACCTTGAATTAGAGTCCCGTTATAATATTATTAGAAGAGTTCGGACATGTTAGTGATTCTGATTGGTTGGAACCAGATGTCATGAAATATCCGTTTTTTTTTACTTTGACTTTTAATTATTTGTCATGTTGACATTTATTTTTTGTTTTTGAATTATCTCAATATAAGCGTAATGCATTTTTTTTTGGAAAAATTACAGGAGTTTCTGGATAATCCGCAAAATGTTTTGTTAATTTGAAGTGATACGATAAGCTAACCTAATTTAGTTCTGGACGCACGCGAATTAACCACTTTCATTTTCATCAATTATAAAAGATTGTCATTTTAAGAATTTCTAGGTTATATTTGACAAAGCAAATTGTTTTGTTGTTCAAAAATGAATTTCACAGTCAAGAGCAAAAATCTTCGAGCCATCTCGATAACGGTCGTTACGATCGTTGACATTTGTAGGTTAGAAATTATAATTTGTGAATTTTACTAAAATATTTGTTTATTTATACTTAAAACCTTTTAAATCTGTAGAAGATAATGAAATTTGTATATTACAATGTTACTGTTTGGAAATGGTGTCAAACTTTCTATAAGAAATCTACAAAAACATCAGATTCTTTCAAGAATCTCTTGAAATTCTGTATAATTCGCAAGAATATTTGCTGAAATGTTCAAAATTTGATGTGTAATCCAATGTTTTTTGTAAATTTGGGGAATTTATTTGGTATTGTTTTTTGCCATTTGTCCTTTTAATTATTATTGCTGTTAGAGTGAATCTGTCATGAGATGACACTAACGTGGAAAATCAAGCAATCTTTAAGTTGGTAGAATCGTAAACAAATAATTTCTTTTTTTATTTCACAGCTCTACATTTAGGTTAAGAATATCAAATGTAATATTTAGGTATTTAAATTAAAAACGTTTTGATTTTCTCTTTGTCGCATCTATGATTTATGATTTGAATTATTGTTTAAAAGCAAGAAACCAAAACAGTTTTAGTTAGTTTCAATATTTAGATTTGTTTATTACTCTGTTAACCACTTGACAGTTTTACATTTTAGGTTAAGTAAATATAAATATAGAGCTGTCAAGAGCCAATAAAATTTATTTGTTTATAATTTGTACCAACCTATAGGGTAATTTCACGAACTACTGAATTTGTTTTATTAACAGTATTTTTAATTGGTACTTTTAGGATGTTTAGGTTGAGAATGAAAGCTATGCCTTAAATTGTATTTGTCGAACTTCAAACAGTTCAGCATTGCTGGATCTACATTCTCGTATTTTTATTTCAATAAAACGAGTTTGAAAACAAAACGTTAAATCAAAGATTATGTTACTTCAGAGCTTTATGGACTTCTCGGCCCTTCAGGATTCTCGGGCCTGTTCGAACCTCTCGGGCCTGTCGGTCCTTTGGGATTTTCGGATGTGTTGGGCTGGTCGGACCTCTCGGGCTTCTCGGACCTTCCGGTTTGTTGGGTCTATCGGGCCGTTTGGATCTCTCAGCTCTTCGGGCTTCTCGGGTCTGTTGGACTGTTCAGATCTCTCGGACCTGTCGGATCTGTCGACCTTTTCGACTTCTCGATCCTTTGGGTCTATAGAACCGTTTGGATCATTCGGGCTATACGGGTCTGTCGATTTTTTTGTATTTTTCGGCCCTTCGGGCTCCTCGGGTTTGTTTGGCTTTACGGACCTCCCGGGCCTGTTGGTCTTTTCGACTTCTCGCCCCTGCTGTTTCTCGGGTCTATCGGGCCGTTCTCTGTCAGACCGTTCGGACATCTCGGACTGTTCGGATTTCTCGGGCCGATCAAGAAGCTGCCACTTTTTTTTCGGGCCGCGTCAAGTTTGTACCCAGCCATGAGGCCTTTACATCATAGTTTTCTTCGAATTCCTGTCTTGAGCATACGCGTCAACAAAAATTATTTTTTATTGCAGTGACTAAGTTGCTTGCAACATGTTTCTATTAACTCAGCAGCAGATTGCTGGATTGCAAAGGCCAATTTATGGTTGAGTGTTTCACATCAGTTACTGGGTATCCCGAACACATTTTCATATGAACCGCTGACTGATTTGTTTACAGTATTATGAGCATGCGGCTTTTCCCTTCATTTTTATGCAGATAAGTAAAGCAACATTTCTTTTTCCATCTCACGGTACTAAAAACATTAATTCGTTTGCTCTTCGGTTGAAAGTAAGAATGAAGTTTTCTTTTGTATTATTTTTTATTTAATTAAACGTTTAAATTCAGAAAACAAAACAGTGTTGCAAATTATATTTTTAATGTAAGAAAATGGCTACAATATAGGACGACAACATAGATTAAATAAAGGTCAGATATTTCACTTCGACAAATTTGTGGATTCTATTGCTCTCTCTCTCTCTCTCTCTCTCTCTCTCTCTCTCTCTCTCTCTCTCACAAAAACATTGAGAGAGCTTCCTATTTTGACATGTACTGCGCAAGCAGCACAGCGTGGTATGCAATTTTCATAAAACGCGCGTAAAAGACTAGAATAGGCGTGGTAAACTCCCAGAGCTGCAAATTTAAATGTGCAGAGACAAAAAATGGGAACATTGGTGGAATAGGGAATGAAATATCTGACCTTTATTTAATCTGTGACGACAATAACTTTAAAATTGGTGTCTTGCTTGGAATTTCAAGATTTTCTTGTTAAGTTGAAACTACTGTAAAAACATTAATTTTGATGTTGACAGATGTTTATTAAATCAAGGTTTGTTTTCATGTTGTTAAAGTCGATAATAAATAATTTAGAATTAACCATTCTGGAATTATTTTAAGGTTTAATTCGGGTATTTTGCATAAATAAAAGTAAAGCTGGTTCAATAAAAAAAAAAAACCTCAGGCAGGCCATGGTTGTTTTTTTAAAGCGATGAGCATATGTCGATTCTTAGACCATCAAGTTTATATCCCCCATGTTAAATGTCAAATGCAAAGGCAAACGTCAAAACGAATTTGTTTACATTTTACATTTCATGGCTCGTTGAGGTTGTCGTAATTTTACAAATACTTTGTTAAATCGGTTCTTTTTAGAACTTCTTGTGTGCTTTAATAGTGTGATTCGCCACCATGGTTCACAACGCTGAACGAAAGGCATTTTCAATCGAAAGTTACTTTCGAAATGATGTTTGGAATTATTCTTTACAAAGTTTAGAAGAATTTCAAGAGAAGTTCCCAGCAGTAGCAGAAGAATTTAAAAACACGTTAGAAATAGCTGTGGATTTGGTTTGTGAAACTGGCAGCAGTCTGCACAAAGCAGGTAATGGTCGACCTGTAAAACATAGTGAAGAAGTTATTAATACCACCGGTCAATGAACCGAAATGTATTCGTCATTTGTTCCAGCAAGTTGGTTTATCTGTAGCATTGTGCCAAAAGTATTTACACTTATATCTTTATTGTGTAACAGCGGTTCAAGAATTTTTGCTTTCTTTAATGACGAAGGATGGTTTTACAAATCAGGGTATATTAATTCACAAACCATGAGAATTTGAAGTGCTGAAGATCCAAATTGATATGTTGAAAAATCGTTGCACCCAGAGAAAGTCGAAGTTTGGGCAGGTCTTAGTGAAAGAATATTTATTGGACAGTATTTTTTGGAAGGTAAAATGTCTATTTTTGCAATTTATAATATTGTACACTTACAAGAAATATTTTTTAGATACTTTATATTAAACTACAGCAGGGTTAATTCCAACTCCAACCTTGAATCCTTAAGACGGTTCTTTGATGAGCGCACAATTAGTTGAAATACAGCAATCCCTCAGCCTCCAAGATTGTCATTTAATTCATGTGATTTCTTTTTGTGAAACTCAGTGTATTTACAATCAGTTAATAATCTGGAAGATTCACGGCAATGTATTGCAGGCAAATTTGCAGAAATTAATAATAACCCCATCGTTTTACAAAATGAAATATTGTCTGTGGCGAAGAATTTTTAAATGTAGCAGAAAAGAAGACAGATTCAACATTTATTGTAAATTAAATTAAAACAGTGAAGCAAAACGAGTGTTTAAATACATAAATAAGCTTTTAGGAAATGTCATACATTCAAATTGTGAGGTTGTGCTCAATGTACCATGTACCTCACGACAGTTGTCATTTTGAGGTTAACATGTCTGTAACGAAGTCAGGCAGTGGAAGTAATTTTGGTAGTGAGATTTGTTATTGTGCTTGAAATTTGTTAATAATGTTTTAGTGCATTTATTAGTGTAACTGGTTAAGTGGTTTTTTTTTCATTGCAATCAGTGATAAAACTATTTTTTTTTTATAAGTTGAGGTTAAGTTATTAATCAGTTTTCTTTTAGAGCTTTATGGTAATTAGTGTATAAATCTAATAATTGCATTAAAATAATATGTAAAATAATGAAAAGAATTTTTGTGTTATTAATTTTTATCTTCTCTTTATTTATTATTAAACGATGTCCAAAGATTGTTGCATACCTTCTAGTTTTTAAACCCAGTAGGGTTTTTGCGTGCATTTTTATAGATCTTATAAATAACATCCAAGGAAGACACTTTAAAAAGAATAATTCTTTGAAAAGATCATTAATATTACTGAAACTTCCATTAATCGGTTTGAAAAAAGTTTACACTTTGAGATCATCAACTTACAAGTCCAAATGGTCTTCTGTCTGTTTTAATTACTACCTTTCTCATATCTTACTCTATTATTAAGATAATTATTGCATAGGCAGAGAATTAATTATCTTGAAAAAAAGGCACCTAACCTGTATTTGTTCTTTTCAGATATTTTACAAAATACGATAAATAGTCTACCGTAAAGGACTTTTAAATCTATTGAACACAAAAGAAGGCAGATTCAACATTTATTGTAAATTAATTTAAAACAATGAAATGAAACGCGTGTTTAAATTCATAAATAAGCCTTTCAGGAAGTGTCACATTGAGACTGTGAGGTTAAGGGTGCTAAACGTAACATAGACACTAAGACATGCTTTGCTAAAAATACCATGGCCTACCTGAAATGTCCATTTTCGCGCCTTTTTAGCTGTGTGAAATAAGTTGCTTCCTTATTATTATTATTATTATTATTATTATGTAATCGTATAAAAATTAACTCCTTAAATATCTTAAATTCCAGATGCTTTTCATTATGATGACGATGGTAATGAAGATGATGAGCACAATAAAAAGGAATACATCGATTACAAAAGCCTGCCACTAGTACAATATATTACCTACGAACAAAATTCTTCCGATACGCCAGATTACAATAACAGAACATTACCATACTCGTTTAGTGCACACAGCGTCCGTTGCATCGCATTCAGCAAATCCGAAAACGACCAAAAGCCATACTGTAAAGTTAAAGAAACGACAACAATCTCACGCGTCACATGCGAATGTATAGGACACAATCCAGTCACGGTAGCCTTTGAGAGAGTAGCTGTACAGTATCAAAGATTCGCTCTATTCAATTATAAAGTCTTCTATACCGACAACCCTTTAATTATTTTTCTGGTTATCTTCACGTCGATACTTTTCATTGGCTTGTTAAACTGGGCTGCAGGTGAAGATATTAAAGATAGAAAAAGACGCACCGTATGCTTTCTAATGGATAATTATCCTCAGTGCGAATATTGTTATTTGGTCATTGTTCAGACGGGACGTATAAATAAAGCCGAGACTACCTCCAATGTTACTATCGAATTGGAAGGTACGCAGGCGACGAGTTTACCGCACGTTTTGAAGGACTGGACGAGAGACGTCTTCAATAAAGGCAGCCAAGAATGGTTTGTATTGAAAACTACAAAATCGCTTGGCGACATTTATGCCCTTCATATTTGGACTGACTACTCGGGCTCACGACCTAGTTGGTATTGCAACAAGATAATCATACAAGATATTCAGGTGGGTATTCCTTATTAGTTGAGTAATAAATTCATATTTAAGATGTATTATTACAGGAACAGCAAGTTTGGTTTTTCATAGTTGAGAAATGGTTTGATCCCATAAGCGGAGATGGCACCATGTCTTACACCATCTACCGGGCGGCAGACGAAGAAATATTTTCCATTGGTTATCAACTGAAGGAAAATATTGCTCGAGAATTCGATTCTGGCATGCACGGATGGCTTAGCATTTTTTACAAACATCCTTACAGCAATTACACGAGAAAACAACGGGTTGCTGTAGCATACACTCATATGGTGATCATAATGCTGATACTCATTCTTCAAAACGAGTTACCCATAGCTGATCTACCTATTTATCAAATCTATCCAAATGGAGCCTTCAAGTGGGAAAATCGCAACCTTGCCGTAGCCATCCGAACAGTATTCTTTGCCCTACCTTTTCACTGTTTACTAGTATGGCTGTTTCGTTGTATTAAACCGAGTTCTCAATGGAGCGAGTCACGACTAGATCGAAACTTATCGAGATTCAATATGGGCTCACTTGAAAGTATCTTGTATATAAGTGTTGACGTTAAAAGCCCAGTACCTCAAAGCAGTATTCAAGTAACTAGACGTCCCAAACCGATCAAGAAGAAGGTATCTTTCTACAGCGACTTTTACGAGCCCGAAGGTGATCGTAAACTAAGATCGAAATTATCTCTGGAGAAACTAGAAGAAAAGGCTGGAAAAGATAAAGTTGTTCCCTTGCGATCTCCTACTTCTAAAATTGAGACTGAAGGAGAATCCTCCATGTTACCTGAAGTATCGAGCTCGCAAGTGTACGGTCAAGAAGTAGTTACGCAAAGTTATTGTCTTCCACCGGGTTGGCTATATGTCGCTTGGATAATTTTAATTTTGATAATCATACCGTCCGTTTATTGCGTTGTGTTCTTTGGAATATCTTACGGATGGATTTTCAGTTTGCACTATATAATCAGTTTCTTTCTGGCCATTATATTTAGTGTAGTTTTAATAGAACCTATAAAACTGCTGGTTGTTTCTGCTTATCTTTTTTTATACAACAGGTAGAATTCATTAGATTGTGCCTTACTGCTTTTTAATAATTTAATTCTCTTCTAGGCGGGAATTTTCCATTGAAGATCGAAGCGATTTGGTAACAGCTTTAAATCATGAATTTGTCGTTCCGTCAAACTTGCAAAATCAAATTACAGAGAAGATCAACAAACTGAGGCGAAATCCCATGTACATGCCTCTAACTGTTGAGCAAGTTTCCAAAACGAAACGTAACAGAGTGGTCACCTTTTTGACTAGAGTCATAATTGCCGATCTTATGCTATTGATATTGTTCGTTTTACTTTTATTCACGATGATTTATAACATTTTCGATAAACACGGCTATTTGCACTACAAAAACGTGAAGGTACTTTTTGAAGAGGTTGAAGCGTCCAGGAAGAACACAATTTCAGATGTGTACATACAAGAGGATTTGGTGTACTATTTAGAAAATACTGTCATTGAGAACTTGCACCGTGTAGGTTCTGAAGATACCCAACAGTCGAAACCCGTTCGAGATGAAGTCAATTATTTGATTGGAGTCATTAGATTGAGACAGGTAGGTATTAATGATTGTTTTTCCCTTAATTGGGATCTGCTAAACACCGAGCATGGCCTTTCCCCTTTTTTCAATTTACTGTCAATGGACCTCTAAGTGGCGCCATCCACTAGCAGTGCATTAAATTACGATGTCGTGAACCAAGATAATTTTGAATTTGGAAGTATCTTTCTAGCAATGACGCGATGCCAACGGAACAACTTTTGATTGGTTGAAATGTGACAAACAATGTCGGACTGATACGAGTTACGAAGAAATCTCTCGGCTTCCTTACTCATCCAAACCACAACATTTCTACGTCATGCTTTATTAAGTTTATCGTTACACTACAATAACGCTACCACTTGAAGCCGGTTACGGCAGCCTACCGTCTTGCTTAACTTTTCTCAATAATGCCGCCTTTGACGGTTACACCGCGAACTCATCCTGAACCGTTTTCTCTATAATGGAAATAAGAAAGAGCCGAGAGAGCTATAACTTTGAAAAATTAATTTGCTACCTTAGAAAACTTTAAAATCTGCGTTTGAGCGCTTTATGCCTTCAATAAGCGCACTTTCATCGCTTTGCAGCAGTTCCGCGAGGTGTCCGATCCGTGTAGACGTCAGCTAGTGATTCCTGTATTCTAATTCTCCTTCTCCTTTCCCAACAAGCGGTAATGTTTGAACTCGCTTTGCATCCTCTGTTCAATGACGCATTATAGGGGTTTCTCGGGTTTCATGTTAGGTTAGGAGCACGGACTCCCTGTCTGAGGGAGGGAACGAGGCCTTTCGCTGCTTCCTCGCTCTGTCAAATATTCGTCTACAGAACTTCTGCGTTGTGTTTCTCGAATTGTAGGTTGCCGGCGGTTGGGACAGGCTCGCTGGTTTCACCCTACCTCATGCTCGTTATGCCTATAACATCAGGGAATGGTTGGTCAAAGATTTTCCGCAGCGTTGAACGAGTCTTAATGGTCACTGCGGTTCCCTGATTTCAATCCTTTGGATTTTTTCGTTTGGGGTTTTCTGAAGAAAAAGGTTTACCAAACACTCCCAGGGAAGTTACAAGGCTTGCCAGCACGAATCATGGACAGTGTACGATTGATTATTTTACAAATGCTTAGAGGTGTTCATAATGCAGTATCATTGCATTTGTTCGGTCAATCAGGGCGTT
Organism: Ignelater luminosus; assembly: GCA_011009095.1. Classification (NCBI taxonomy): domain Eukaryota; kingdom Metazoa; phylum Arthropoda; class Insecta; order Coleoptera; family Elateridae; genus Ignelater; species Ignelater luminosus. Next base: position 31,510 of record VTPC01004100.1, read on the forward strand.
CGATCTTATCGCACCTGTCGAGCTTCTTGGATTTCTCGGCCTCTCAGGCTTCTCTCGTTGGCCCTTTTGGACTTCTCGACCCTTCGGGTTTATAGGGACCGTTTGGATCTCTTGGCCCTGCCGGGCCGTAAGGGTCTCCCGGGGCGTTTGGGCCTGTCGGGCTTCTTGGACTTCTCGGGCCTTCGGGCTTCTCTCGTTGGGCCTTTTGGACTCCTCGGCTCTTTGGATTTATCGGGCCGTTTGATTCTCTTGGCCCTGTCGGGCCGTAAGGGTTTCCCGGGCTGTTCGGGCCTTTTGGATTGTTCGGGCTTCTTGGATTTCTCGGCCCGTCGGGCTTCTTTGTCAGGTCTGTCGGGTCGATCAAGAAGTTACCGGGTTTTTTCGGGCCGCGTCAAGTTTGTCGCGAGTCGGGCCGGGCCTGGAGATTTCGGCAGGACTCTACTGTAAGTCACCAGAGATTTCAAGATTCCTCTGCGTGTCGAACGGCACGACGAAATCTGTAATTTAGAACTAATAATCTGTTGGTTGTTGAGTGTTTAGAGTCAATCTTCAGCGTTTCTTGCAGAATCTTCAACGTTTTTCCCGGAATATTCAAACATTTGATGACATTACTATCTGTAAGTCCCTAACTTCGATATGCAACTTGACAATTTTTCAGATTCTAAACTAATTTTTGTACAATCAGCGTAGCGCCACGGATTATCTAAAGATTCTTCCGCGTGTCGAATGGCATGACAAGATTTGTAATTTAGAAGTGATAATCTGTTGGTTATTTAGTGTCGAGAAGTGCTTAGAGTAGATTTCCTGAGTTTTAGCGTTTTCCTCAGAAGATGCAGACATTTAATGACATTGCGATCTGTAAGTTAGAGGCCTGCACGGGCGAAGCTCGGGTTCGGATCGGGCTGGGCTTCGGTTTAAAAATCTATCGGATTGTAAATTTTAAGTCGTTAGAAGCCATTTACAATTCGTTAATAACAACTTGATAATAGTAGTTGACTAAAAATTTGACCTTTTCAGGTGAGGAAGTCCCCGTATGCGTGTCAACTTGAAAGCGCACGTGTCCAGAGATGGGCGGCAAGATGCGACGAACATTACGACAATGAGAACTATACCGAAGGTTGGAAAAGAATTGACGCGAAAGAATCTCGACTGTCATACGACAATAGGAAAGAAGCGTGGAGGTATAAAGGTCTGGAAGATCACTTCAGAGATTCGATTTTACATTACAATGAAAGCAAATACCCTTTTGGTTATTATACGGCGTTGCTAGGCCGGACGAAGCAGAGCTCGTTGGAGAAATTAAAATATCTAAGTGGTAACAAATGGTTTGACCATTTAACGAAAGTCGTTTCTATAGATTTTGTTTTGTTTAATCCTCACGTACATTATTTGACGTTAGTTACTCTCATGGCAGAACGAATGGATCAAGGGGTGTACTACATTCATAATACCATAGAAAAGATAAAAATGCACCCGGAAGAATTAAACGCTCAACTGTATTTGATATTATTTCTGCTTGGCGTATTCATATGGCTAATGGTATACATTCATAAGGAATCTAAAAAGTATTCCCTTTTGAAGCCAAAACAAATCTTTAGTAAAAAGTGGAATCTGTTGAAGAAATGTCTTCTAGTTCTTGGCGTTATCAATATCATTATTTACACGCGAAAAGCATTTTTTCTAAACATTTATCACGAGCTGATAGCTATGGCAGCAAAAGAAAGTTACATCAATTTTGGAGACATCTCAGTGTGGGACAAGACTTTAATCACCCTAATCGGTTTCATGCTATTTCTAATTTCTATAGATTTATGCAAAATCCTTCAAACCTTTTACAGAGTGAATCTGGCCTGGGCGGCTATTAGTAAATCAACAGAGGCAGCATGCTCGTTTGTTCTTTTTATGGCAATCCTCGTTGCCGCTTTCGCTTGGACCGGTTACATAATATACGGAACTCGCAGTTACTACTTTCATACTTTTTGCACAGCATTCTTCACTACCCTCGGTTTCCTACATCGAGATTTCAACGTTAAAGACTTTGGAAATATAGAAGGCCTATGGTGTATTACCTTTATCTATTATGTAGCCGTCGTCATGGCGCTGCTTTTCATTTTCCGATGGCTGATAGCCGCTGTTGTTATTCACTTATACAGCGCGGTAAAACGGAACGCCCGTTTCGAATTGTACCAATCGGTACTATCAAGTTACACGAAGAAATATTTCGATACGCTCGACAGTTCACCAAATAGAAAACCTTTAAAGCTGACCGCTTATCTACAAAAGGTCGAGCCCAGGTTACAAGCTATGGGCTACTTGTTCGTTCACTTCTGTCAACAGAAGAGAGGCAATAAAGAAGCAAATCACCGTCTGTATGCAATGAACGTGATTACGGCAAGCATATTGAGGGATAAGTACCGATCTAGAAAGCACTACTACGAGAATTTACAAAAATATCAACGAGAGGAACAAGCTAAAGCGCTTACGCGAACTATCATTATTACAAATTCTTTTAAGAATAAATTAGAATATATAAGTGCTAAAGTTGATATTTTGATTCGGCATGAACGTTATAGGCAAATGGGTTTAGGTTAATACAGCTAATAATAAATAATTTTAAGTTATCTTTTGGATAACTTTGATTAGTTGCATTAGTTATATCACTCTTGCAAGAAATTAAATATGATATTTGCCTCGTCTTTAGAAAAAGTCTTGATTAAAATTTAAACAAACTGATATTGCTTTATCTCATCTTAATAAGAAACAAACAGGCAATATTTGTTACCAATTTGCCTTGAACCCATGATTAGGGGATATTTTCTAATGTATACACACTCCGATGTATACAAATTTTAAGTTCTTAAGGGTTGTATTTAGTAGTTTCAGAGAGAACGCTGCAGACTGAAATTTCCTCAGATTTTGCAAGCAAATGCAAACTTTGTCTTTCACTTTTAAAGTGATATCAATACCTGTAGTTATTTAACTCATCAATAGTTTTATGTCTATGCATCGAAAAATTAGAAATTCATTTTCTAATCAAAGTTATTAGCATTAATTAATGTAAATTGGCAAGTGATTAACTTCACTATTGGTTAGAAATTGAAAAAAAGGAATGCACTGCCACATTTTGCCTTGTTTGAGCTTCAGTTACATCAAATCAGAATGTCGTTATCGTTTATGTGTAGACCACAATTTGCATGCAACACAAAATTGAATTATAGAAAATAATTGAATTGTAGAAAACATCTGTAGAACTTAGGCAACCTCTTTTGCAAATACTGCCGGACGTTAATTTTTCCCTGCACTTTACTGGTCATAAAAGTGTCAACAGTACCTTTGTACATTTCCTTTGTCGTGCATACAAACTAATTCTATTCTTTTTCAACAAAAGCTTGAAAGTGAGAAGTCGTTAGTAAGTAGCTATAAATAGTGAATTTTAAAAATTGACTTGCTAACAAATTTATTTTCTAATGTAGGTGCATGG